>CAJINV010000003.1:11824275-11993425 GCA_905178155.1 Amoebophrya sp. A120 | reverse complement strand
GTGCGGGCGCGCGCACGTGCGGGCGCGCGCACGCGCAGGCGCGCACGCGCAGGCACTTTGTCGCTTCGACTGTGCGTTTCCCCGTGCTCGAGCTCGTGTTGAAGCTGATGCTGTTGCAGAAGCAGATAGTCACAGTTTTGCAGTGCGTAGCCTTCTTTGTTTCATGACGGATTTCAAGCTGTACTCCGAGGACTGCCCAAATTGCATCCGATACCGGAATTTGCGGGAATCCTCCTTGTTAGACTTCCCGGCCTCGGCGCGGAGCTTGAAGAGCTCCTTCCACTTCTCGGATTCGTTGTACCGGAGCTGCCTCGATTCCCGGTCCCAATAAAACAACTTGAAGTCGCACACTTTCATCCACACGTGGCAATAGTCTTGATCAGTTGCTGTTGCACCAGAATCGTTAACAATCCCCTCGTTCGATTTTTCTTTCTGTTTCTTTCCGCTCGCAGGAGCTGCTAGTTCCTGACCCTGTGTCTCGTCGTTCAACACCAACTCCTTCTTGCCGGCGGCCTTTGCTTTCGGTTTCTGCTTGCTGTTTTTCTTCTGCACCAACACTCCCCCGAAAGTCGCAGTTCCTCCGAATCCAGACGCAGCGCGAGAAGAGGAGGAGGCCTTGCTGACTGCTGTTTTCGTTTTGCTTGTGTTCTTACGCAGAAAAGAGGCCGCCGCACTGCTCGATCCGGCGTTGAACAAACTTGCCTTGCCACCCAGATTCGCGGAGGATGGGCCCGCGCTAGATCTCGAGGATGACGAAGAAGAGGAGCTTGAGCTAGACGACGAAGAAGATGAAGAGCTGCTATTGCTCGGATGTCGCTGCTCGTGCACCTGAAAAGTTTATTTTATCTTTTTCTTTTACTTTTTCATCCAAGGAAAGGCAGTTGCAAATAGTATGTAAATGCAACTGAGATGACGCGATGGATATGGTTGTGGTAGAATGGGACTGGGAGTGGGACTACCATGAAGCTGAGCTTGATCTTGAAAATAGGGAAGACTAAAACAATACTTATGCCTATCTGTACCAATTGCAACTCGGTCTTCTCCTTTTCCCGGCTCGCCTTCGCCTTCGCTTTCGGACCGGTAAGCTTCGGAACCGTGCCTTTCCCTGGTATGCGCAGTGGCGGCATTTGATGAGACCCCTCAAGAAGCGCTTCAAACTTCTCCCGTTCGCTCGGTTGTTCCCTGTCGGCCACTACCCGCGCCGCCGCAAGTCCGGCTCCGATGCTGTTGTGGTTTTCCTTACCAGCCCGCGGCGCGTCTGGTAAACAGCCCCGGCGCTGGATGTTTCTATGGGCCTTGTGGTCGTACCAGCAGTTCTTCTTGAAAACCACCTCGGAAAAGAGAGAAGTTTTGTTGAGGTCGACGAAGTAATCCCCCTCGGAGTTGCAATCAACAGCACACACCAGCGCGTCATTCGCGGTGACGTCGAGCACCAGGAACTGGCAGTCCTCCCTCTCGTCGACCTCGAATGCCAGCAAAACGCCCGGCCGTAGTCGAAAAACTTCTGTATCTACCGCGAAGGAGTG
Source organism: Amoebophrya sp. A120 (assembly GCA_905178155.1). Lineage (NCBI taxonomy): Eukaryota > Dinophyceae > Syndiniales > Amoebophryaceae > Amoebophrya > Amoebophrya sp. A120. The sequence continues at coordinate 11,991,899 of CAJINV010000003.1, read as the reverse complement.
AAGCCGAGTGGACTTTGCTCCCGTAATCGGCTGCGGCGGGGTGTACATTCTGGGCGCCACGTCCTTGTCCATCACCACGTGGCAGTTGTCACTGAAAAGGACCAGCCCGACCTCGGGCATGAACTTCCTGTGTTTGCCGTACCGTGTGGCGTAGTTAGCACTGACCCGCTGGTACGCAAAAAAATACTGTTCCCAGGAGAGCCGCAGGTTTGCCCGGATGAAAAACCTGATTCAATTTAATTCCAAGTTCAAGATGTAGATGGCGACGGCGACGGCGAGACTCACTCAACTTAGTTGCAAAGTCAAGACTTTTAAAACGGGACATCCTAACCCTTAGTGCCCCGCGCATCACAGAGACATAGCGGGGTTGGAACTGACGATGGGAGTGGGACTGGAACTGCACCAGCACCACATGGACATGGACATGCTGTAGTAGTAGTGCTTATTCGATTTGGTCATGGCCATGGGCCGTGAAAGAATGAGAATCCCTACTACATAGAAGAAAACAAAACTCAAAAAGATACCTTGCCGAAGACATGACCGACCCGATCAACGTGTTCACCTCGCGCTTCACCGATGTCGTCTCGGAGTTCAGGCCTTCTGCTTCTTGACTTGTTAAGCTCAAAGCATGCAACAAGGGGCAGAGGTCCGCCATCAGGTTTTCGGACAGGGAAGGAAGCGCGTCGGGTTCCGGACCGTCCGGGAGATCGGCGTTGTTTGCCAGCTCGCTCAGCTCGAAGTAGAAGTCCTCGTATAGGTCCAACGTGATCCGGTCCAACTCTTTCCGCCGGCCCAGCTCAAGTAACCGCTGTGCTGTTGCTCGGACTCTTCCCGCCGTGCAAAGCCCGAATAGGGCGTACGGGTACTCCTCCATGGCCCTTTGCCTGCCTCGTAATTCTTTCATCAGCCGGCCGTATCCGCAGATACACCGGCCGAAGGAGTCCCCGTCGAAGTCGAACTTCGAACTACTCAACTCCAGCTGCCGGATAAACTGCTCGTCGGTGAACGGCACCATGGCGGCCCGCGCCAGCTCGTACGTGTCGCAGCCACTCGCAGAAAGAGCTGCCTGTCGCATTGTCCGGCGGCTAGCCTCCGTCACAAAGTCCAGAACCGAGTCCAGCGCCGAAATACAGGACCACCACCTCTTATGAAATCGAAAACCTGCGCTGCGGCAAGCTTAACCCTACCAAATGCAAAAAGAGAAGTTGGCGTGACTGTGACCACGCACAGCCACTGTGGCTGCGCGTGGTTGCAGTCGCAACGGGTACATGTTCAGGGTCAGATTTTGTTTCTGGTTTTGCCTTTGCATTGGGTTCGGGATTGGGTGGGGGTGGGAAAGAGGGCAGCGGCCAGCGGGATTGTCGCAGCACTACTTTTCGTTTTCCTTTTCATAGTTGGGATCGGTATCCGCATTGTATGCCCTGGACAGCAGGGCCTTGTTGCACGCCTGTAGGTTGTTCTTCTTGTACAGCAACGGAATTGTGACGATAATTTTGCTATCCTGTGCAAAAATATCGCACGCCCACGCGTGCTCGTTCTCGAATGCTAAAGACAGAGGCGAAGCTCATGCCCATGCATTTGCGCGAGTAAATCAAAATCTAAATCTAAACGCAAATGCATATGCAAGCATAGGAGAATGACCATGCGCTCTAGGTCGCGCGATACTGTTGCAGTGCATACTTGTCCGCCTGTTGGATGATGTCCTTGATGGTGTTGTTGATCGAAAGCCACCGGCTCCTGACGTAGTGCGTCACCTTCCTCTGCTTTTTTTCAGCAGGCCCCCACCCGTCGCGGATTGCGATGTCTGCCAATCTGCTGTACTCCTCCTCGGCGTGGCCATGGAGCACATGCTTGGGGTCAACCGCCCGGAGGACACCTTGGGCGTCCGCCAATTGGTTGTGAAACTCGAATTGTTTCGAGATGTCGCCTATCGGCTGGAGGAGCTTCCGCTCCTCCTCCCCAAGGCGGGGCACAACCGTGTTGTATTTTTCGGCCAACCAGAGGTTAATGGTCTTGGAGACCGCTGTGACCGTCTTGTCGAGTTTTTCGCCGAAACACGCCGACATGCAGAGCACTGCACTTTTGCCGGCATTATTCAAGTGTATGGACTGCAAAAGCATCGCACTAGCACTACTACTCGCGCTTCTCCTAGCTACTAGTACTAGTACTACCACCACGCGGCGCATGGTGGTAGTGGGAATACAAATAAAACAAATCACTTGTTGTTGAACAACAACAAGCACTACTACTGCAAGTACTAGAGCAGCTTTCCCCTTGCACATCTGCGCAAAAGGAAGAGCAGCTCTTACTCTTCCCCAACCCCAATCCCATCCTATCCACTACCCCTTCCCCTTGCACAAGCAGAATTGCAATTACTACGAGCGCGACAGCGAGTGCTAGTGCGATTCAGAGACACAGAGTCAGACCCTGCACAGGCACAGGGTGAGCCTGAGCCTGAGGGTCTGGCTCTGGGTCTCTATCTTTTTCAATGGATAATATGATGCAATTGGCAAAATACGTATGCGTCACTCCATTGGAGGTCTGTGGGCATTTTGATGCGCCACGCCTCGGCAAGTAGCACGAGCCTCGTGTATGAATTGGAAAAAAATTCCCTGTAGCACGCCCGAACCCAAAAGCCGCTTTTTTTATTGTGTGGCCGACCTTGCAAAACACTTCTCGCAGGCACTATCTACGAGGGATGTTTTGCAAGTTGAGACAAAAATGCTTTTCGGGAGGATCGGTCTCGGGCGTGCTGCAAAACACGTTTTCCAAAAGATACCCGCAGCGCTTTCACCATCTCGCTTCCGCAATCCGCGACTCCAATCAATGCCGGGCGGAATTCGGGCATAAAACCCGGCATTCCACAGCATTTACTCGCCGTTGGCAGCGGGATCCCTGCACGCCACGCTTGTTCGAACAAGTCGTCCAAAATTGTTATGCGAATGCACAACCCCCGTCCCCCCCCCCCCGCCCACTACAATGCAAATTAGTACTAGCCTCGGAAATAGGATAAGGAATAGGAATAGCTATGCCTAATTTAGGATTAGAAATAGCTATGCCTCCAGCTACAGGCATAGGCCTGTATGAGTATGAATAGGATTTCCATTTCCATTACAAAAACAAAAACGCATACTGTTTCTTGCTACGTCTCAACCTAAATGCAAACCCAAGTCTTTTTCTTATGGCAAGCAGCATCCGCTGCTTGCCATAAAAACAAATGGGAACTCAAATGGGCGAGGCGGAGGTGGAGGAGGCTGTGCACTCTCGTAATGTTGTCGAAGCTGCCGGCGGTGGTGATGGACTCAAGTGCGAACTGCTCGAAGACAACATGCCGCCCCGTCCCAACCGACCGGTACATCGAACACTTACTGTTTAATACTTTACAGTCTCCCATCGGAGTTGCGTCCGATGTAATTCGGAATACCACTCGTGGCTTTCTGCCAGGTTGCTGCCCCTTGTCGCGGGAATCGCCCTTGCCCGGCTCCGCGGGGTAGTTGTATTCCCTTTCCGAGTTGGTTTTGTTGTCTTGGCTCACCGGGTGGAAAACGTTCTTGGCGGAATCGTAGGTGTAGTTTTCGGTGTACACGCCTTTGAACTCCACATCAATGCCGTCCGGAGCACCGGATAACTCGTCCCGAATACCGGCCGCTCGGTACACCGGCCCGGTGTGCGTTTCATCTTGGTCCAGACCTGCATCCCTGTTCGCCTGCGGGGCGGAGCTTGCTGGCTTTTTGCTATTCTGCTGTTGCGCTTTCGAACGGTTGATGATTTGGAACGCCGTCGCGCTGACAAAATTCAGAAACCGCATTCTCATCACCCACCGCAAGCAGTCCCTGTACGTTAGCTATGCTGAGCAAAGACATCCCCACCCGATAGCTGCAACGCTGCCAGCGTTGCTGGCTATGGAGCGAGGGCATTTTTGCTTAGGATATCAGCTCCGACCTCTTCACCCACTTCTTCATGCGGTCGTTCTCCCTCTGGACCTGCTTATCCGCCATTTTTTGGGCGGCTCGGGCTTCCTCAGCTGAGACGTCCGCTTATCCTGTGCAAAAGTAAAAGCATCGCACTCATAGTAAATGCAAAACTAAAAGCAATCGCGAATGCGATTGCGAATTTTGGTTTTTCATTTACTTTTAGAATTTAAACGTAGACGCACACGTAAACGTAGATCAGCTCTAATTATTTGTCATGCAATTTATACTATAATTACTAGAACTAGTACTAGTTCTAGATCTAGTGCAAATGCGATGCTTCTGGTTCTGCTTTAGCTTTTGCATTACATACCGGTGCAGCAACAACAATAGATGTGCTGAACAGACTCGGGTGGAGGTCCGGTTTGTACGCCATCGCCTCGTCTTCCAAGACTTGATCCCTGTAGCTGGTCTGGTTGCCCTCACCTTCCTCGTGATCCAACTCGAAGTCGTCCTCATCTACCGTCATGGCTAAATCGACTTGCTCGCTCAAATCGTGATACGCTTTCTGCACCCAGTCGTCGGAGATTTCAACTTTGTCTTCGGCGCGTGCGTCTGCGCCCATTCGTCGGAGACTGCCGGTTTCGGGGGCTGTGTTTGCACGCGGGCGCGCGCGGGTGGTGGAGGTGGTCTTCTTATGCTCGCCCGTGCCCGAGGTGTAGTTCCACTCGTCTTCCTCAAAAAAGTCGTCCCCTTCTAGTACTTCCTCTTCTACCTGCCCACCGACAGCACGAAACTGCTCATCGTCGTACAGCAAGAAACTGCCCGAACTCGAGGATGCGTTTGCACCTCCGCCCACTCCTGGTCCCGCAGCCGCACTGGCAGCAGGAACAACATCGCGAGAGATGGAGTCTTGTCGCTGCCGTTTTTGCTTTTGATTTTGTAGTTGTTGTTGCTGCTGGCGTTGTTTTAGATCTGGAAACAATGCTTCGTCTTGGTCTTCATTGATATTGAAATTGATTGGAAGCGCATTTGCTTTTGCATCATGCAGTTGTGCTTCAGCTTGTGGCTGTGGCCGCGCCCGCGGAGAAGAGTGAGTCCTGGTCTTTTTTAGTTCCTTCGGGATTATCTGGCTCCGGCTATCCAGCAGCAAACCGCTGTCAAGACAATCGGCGGTGGCAGCGCGTTTCCGTGTTGTCAACAAACTCCCGGGTCCGCGGTAGTCGTGGTTTGCTAACGCTTGCACGCTATTTTTGAAGCAGCGTCTTGTTTGTTTGATTTCGTCGACCATTCCCATCGATGCTTTGACTATTTTCCCTCTTTCCGCCCCGGTTCCGCGAAACTGCGCACACAACCAGCGCCCATACAACTTCATCATTTTCGGATCTTTCCGGATCTCCTCCGGTATCCCGAGATCAAACTCCTCGCCATCCTTTTTTACTGTGGAACTGCTGGCGCTGCTTGTGTTGTTTTTCCCGTCCTGAAAGACCTGGCTCTCGCGCGGATTCAACTTGAAGCGCGCCTCATAGCAGAAGCGGGCGTAAAACTCGTACTGCCTTTCCTTCGCCACTTTTTTTCCTCCACTATCTTCTTCCGACTCGCACCACTTGAGGAACTGCTTAGACAGTGACTGCACGCTCGGCGTTACGGACTTGTGCCCCAGATTGTCCTGCTCGTCTCGGTTCGAGGAGCGTGCCCACTGCAAGAGCCGGCAGATATCGTTCATCGACTTGACGAGCCGGCATTTCTCCTCCAGCAGCATGGAGTCGTATCCATGCGGAAGCTCCTTTTTGGGCGGCATGGGCACGGCTATGGAAGAGGAGGTAGAAGAAGTGAAAGCGGAACCACTGAAAAAGGACGGAGCTGCAGCTACTGGCCCCCGGCGGCCAGGACCACCTGATTGTCATTTTTTTTTCAATTCGTAACTCCGCAACCACATCCACGTCCGGAACCAGATCTACATCCAATTCCAGCAACAGCTCCAGCTGCAGTTCCACTTCCTCTTCCACAGGCACGCGCGCAGCCACTGCCACAGCAGCAGCAGCAGCAGCAGCAGCACCATACACACATTTTCGTCTTTCCACAAATCTACACTGGTTTGCATTTTCAACTGGAACTGGAACTGCAATCAAATGCGTTTCGAAATACACACAAGATCAAACTCAAAGAAGTCAAACGCAATTTCGTTTTCAAATAGGTGAACGTGAAGGAACAGAGCAGAATACCGACTCCCCTCCTCTTCTGTAAACCCGTGTGTCGTTAGTCTATTTCCTCGAGATCACACCACCCGGAGTTCGTCTCGAGAGGGGGCAGGCTAAAACTGCTATCGCTATCGCCCTCGTCGTCGTCCTCGTCGGATTCGCTTTCGTCGAGGCAGTTTGGGTCTAGTAGCGGTCCAAACGGAATATAATTTGCGTTGGTGGAAGTTGAAGTGGTACTGGAAGTGGAAGTGGAAGAACTAATCGGCCCCAATACTGACGTGGATGTAGTTGTCGACACAGATCCGGCGCCGAAACCGCGCCCAACGCCAGAAGACGAAGAGGAGGACGAGGAACTCGACGACGAAGAGGAACTCGACGACGAAGAGGAACTCGACGACGAAGAGGAACTCGACGACGAAGAGGAACTCGACGACGAAGAGGAACTCGAGCTCGACGAAGAGGAACTCGAGCTCGACGAAGAAGAGGAACTCGACGAAGAAGAGGAGCTCCGCGATTCTACTTTCTTCTTCAATCGGAGCCAAGTTTCAAAGCTGATTTTTGGGTTCCTGCTCTGCCAGGTACGCCGCTGAAACTCCAGCTCCGAATTCTCCGAGCCCCTGGGAAGTTCTGTGCCTCCAGTCGACGCACCTCCAGCCCCTGGCGCACCTCCAGCTCCTGGTGAGAAGTTCCGTATCAGCAAGCGCAGATGGTCTTCGTTCCTGCTGTCACGACGCTCTCGCTCGAGAAGGTCCAACGCCGGCAGGGTGTGGTTTCCGCCGACCTCCCGGAAGCGATTATTAATCCAAGTGTGCCAACTTTCCGGAACGGCAGATGAACGCTGACACTCAAAAACGCGTTCCTCAATCCAACTGTTGATGGTATCCGCCGAGGGAAACGGAATCCAGGTATCGGGAACCGCTGCGGAGGCAAGAACCCGTGCTCGATTGGTGACCGCTTCCGCGCTGATTGTCCGCTTTGGGTTCAAGGGCTCCGGTTCCGGCTCGGGTTCAGCAAGTTCCGGGAAGATGAATCGCGGAGTCGGCATTCGCGGACGGGATTGCTGGTGTCGCGCTCAAAGCGTACGTACCTCGGTAGGCGACAGCAAGTGCAAGAGCAAGTGCAAGTCCAAGTGGGAACCGACGCACGAAGCTCTCCTCACCAGCTAATTTATGAAAATGAAAAAGAAAAAGCGAAAAAAGATGATGACGCAGCATCAGAGTTCGATGCAGTTCTTTGCTGCATTTACCGAACTCGTTCGCGCGTGTTCGGTCGGAGTTTGTCTTTGTTTCATGCCATAGCCATTTAGTTTTTAGCTTTAGGGTGTGAATGAGATCCAGACGCTCCGTATGTCAATAACACGAGATAGAAGAAGAAGAAAAGTAACACTCTACCACTAAGAAAAGGAAGATGCGAAATACTGCTACTAATACCAGTAACAATACTTGCTTACGTGCCTGCTTCTGTTTCTGTGTTTATTTCTAATAATTCTCTGTCTATTTGTATTGCTAATTCTATTTCTAATTCTGAATCTGAATTCTGAAAAGCGCTTTCGCATAGTTGATATAGATATTCCCAAGGGAAGTGGAAAATCACAAACATCATTGAAAAAACAAAAAGACCGGCTTTCAGTAATGAGCTAACACTACTCCCGGGGTGCTGGAATCAAAAAAAAAAAATCATCTCATTTCTCTCGCCATCTCAAAGCCCGCTCATCATCGCCAGAAAAAAAAAACGCTCTCAACCTCCGCTATGGCTATCGCTATCCCTGCGACGAAACTGACATTCAAAAAAACGGGAACGGCCTACACCGGGGAACAAAAAGCTCCACAACAAATCATAGCAGCCGCGCACTGTTTCGCGCTTGCGCTCCTACAACTATCCTCGAAACGAGGTACATTCGCGCCGACAAGTGCTTTTGCTTTTCCGAATCTCTTCTGTCTGTCGTTGGCTCTCAGGCTCAACGTTGGTTCTCAGGTTCAAAGAAACAGCTTGTCACGGATTGCTGCTCGCCTGCGTGTTGCAGCTGCGACTGCAGCCTCTGTGTATAGTGCTTCGTGTGGAGTTTGAGTTTGTGTATTGTTATTGTATTTGTATTCTTACTAGTCATAAACTGCAGCTCCATCTGGTTTTTCCTTCACCTCTTTCACCACCTCCCCGACTCACAACAAAGCCGCCATCCCATATTCATTTTTCCCCGACACCGCAACCGGTATTTATGTTCGTCGACCGATAGGAGGTAGTGACCCACCGCCGGGATAATCTTCGACTCACCGAAAACGAACATTCGATGGCAAGAGTTATTGTGCTCTGCCCATGCACACACTATCAAAAACCCGCACCGAAGCTCAGCAGCCACTGGGTTTGAAGCCGCCATTTCTTCACCGAAAAAGAAGAAAAATATTTTGCATGACAAAAATAATATTCTGATATAAGGATTTTAGGAACTACCGTAAGGTTGAAATCTGGAATAGCGTCCCCCCATACTTTCTTGTTCGCTTCCGCATGACGCAGGTATGCACTGCAATAAGGTGGTCCGGCTCTGGAAAGCTGTGGTGCTGAAAATTCGTCTTGATGTTGACGAGTGTTCTTCAGTGCTAAGCTGCGAAGAACGACATCAAAGTCATGCTGAGCGGTTTATGCAACACCGCGCTCTTGTTCGCATCAACCTTTAAAAATCGCTTTTTACCATGACAAGTGAACATTGATTTCCGTGTGCGATTGCGTGAGGAGAAGCACACGCATGACAGAGGTCAAGCGGTTCGGCTTCGGGTTGCTATCCCAGCATTGCTTCTTCGAGTTCTTGTTGCAAAAATCCTTCAGACCTCCCAGATCGGCACTACAATGCACAGCTCATACGACGCGATCCACTTCGGTGAATCCGGCGGGAGAAGTATCGCTTCCGGCCCGTTCAGACGTGGTGGCAGGACCAAGTTTCGCGCCGAAAATGCCCAAGGGGGACCGCCAGGGCCGCAGTCTTTGCGACGCGCGCAATGGAAGACTTCTGGATCGGCATGATTTCGGGTTCGTTTTTGGTTTCACAGGCAAAGCGATTGCTGTAGTATATTTTTTCTCCGCTACGATTTACCGCTGATTTGCTTTACAGCTACTTAGCACACGACCGGCGACGTCGTGGTAGAAAAATCTTCTTCGAGCTGGCTGACTTTGCGTTTTACTTGGTTGTTCTCTGTAGTCCCTGAGGGCGGAGAAGAACAAAAAAGTTTCCTGTTTGTCGCACCACAAGAAATCATATTTTTTTAACTAAAATTCAGACGGCTCTTGCGGGATCCATTTCTGCTGAGCAATATCCCCAACAACTAAAACGACAAGGATTATACTACCCTACGAAAACGAATGTCAAAAAGCTCCACCTACGGGGTATTGAGTCAATTTGTCTGTACGCTACGGCCCGGTGTACAACGACAGAGGACGATTTTATCTGCTAGACGTTATATCAACGATCCTCTAAAGAACGACGACGGTATTAACAGACAAATATGTCAGGCGAGTATCTTGCTGTGCCTTTCAATGCTGAGCATGTAGAACTACCCCGATCTGGGGTCTGCAAAAATTATTTACAACGACATTTACACGAAGTGCGAAAAGATCGAATCGGTGTTGCGAACGAGGAAAGCAGTATTTACTACTTCTGCGTGTTGTACGAAAAAGCTTCATGTTCATGCACGAGCAAGAACCTACCATGAACGGAATCATGCGAAGGGTATCTAGCAGCATAATTGTCATTTTCATTGGACTCGCACGGAGTGCTGTAGCGGCTACAGGAATCATTCACAGATTTTTTCAACAAGGCCATAATCCTCATCACGATCTCCGAAGCGAAAACGCGGCATACGAAAGATCGTAAACGATACTGTGTCTCATGGTGCAGACGACCACAAAAAAAATAAGCAGATCTTTATTACGGCACGCAACGATCGCATTTGGATCGGTTGCCATTAATCCTGCCGTAAAAACTTTCGATCAAGGGAGTGATTCATCATGGTCTTGCAATAAAACGAAACCTGGATAACGCGGCCATATCATATCTCTTTACAACAAAAATTTGTGTTTGGAATTTCCGAATCGACCAACTGGACCGACGAAAACAAAAACCACGAGGGTTCGTTTTGTGACACTGAGAGTGAGACTTCACATATGAAAACAGAACGCAGGCTGCTTAGCCTTAGAACAGTCACGGGAAGCCGAGGATGCCTTTGACTTCGTCCCTCCTGCGCATAATTCTCACCTTCACGGCATCATGCTCTGGGTTAGTTTTTAGACTGAAATTTATCTCGCATTTCTTATCGTCTTCGTAAACAATTTTCATGTGCAACAGCAGCAGGTAAGTAATGTCTGCTTTTTCTTTATTCCCACATCAACGTATATGCTACATTCGAATTATTTGTAGATTAAGTTCAAATGATTCAACTACAGTACTACGAAAAAGATGACCTGCTCCATCTCCCGGATGCAACATCGCGTATCTAGTCTTTCACTGGCGTGGCTAGAGGACTCGCACTCGCAGCACAAAAATCACAATTATTTGTCCCTGCTGCTTGTAAATTCTAGTGCTTAAAGATCTGTGCTCCTGCAATGCCCGCGTTTCGACCGTTTGTTGACATGATATTATCACTTTCATCTCATCGATTTACATAGGCCACAAATAATGTGAGTCGGAGTGTGCGCCGGTGGAGCAAAGTGGTGGTGTGGTTTTTTAGTCGCGTCGTCGTCGAGATCCGATAGTGGTAGCAAAAAAAAGGCTGTCGCTGTCAAGACGGTACGCAATGATAATGGCCGTGGCAAGAAAAAAGTATAAAAGCTATCCAGCAATTTGGCATTGGCGGGATCTCTGCTCTCTCAACAGTCCTCATACATCACATCTAAATGTTGTAGTGAGGCTTGCTCAAGAACCATCTCCGTCGGGCTCGGGCCGTTATCATCTAGTACCAAATAAACGACTTCTACCGTACTACCACCTGAAAATGCTGTACAGGATTACAGACAAGGAGAGTAAGATCCACCTAAAGCACTTCAAGAATACGAGCTGCAGGTGGAGCCTGCCTGGTGCAAACAAGCCTCATGTGACAATTTTTACTGCGAAAAACACAACTAGTAGTACCGGACTGTTAATAGTTGCAAATGCTCCACTTCTGCTACGTAGCATCACCAGCATCCCAACTACGAAGTATCAAAAGATGATAGATACCCTATGCCAGCAGTATAACGATTCATGTGAAAAAATCGCAGCGCGTACTGTAGCAGCCATCATGTTATGATTCCTCAGCACTGTAGGTTACGCCACAAGTAGCGACATTGCAGCGCAACCACATGCAGCAGCACATCCTTTTCATCTGTTGCGCAAATAAAAAGATCAAATGTGTAGTAGTAGTGTAAAAGCTTGATCTGCAGCCGCACCTGCGACGAGAGCCGAGGAGGTAGTACAGGAGCCACCGCCGGTGAAGTTGTTTGAAGAAAGAGGTAATATCCAACTGGAAGACTGGTGCAGTCGCCGCTATTAAGTTGTATTGGTTGATTGAGATGATGATCACATCCTCGGCAAGTCGATACTCTCCTCGCTGTCCCAGTCATTCACCAACTGCGGCGACTCCCGAAAGTCCTTGCGCAGGTCGTACACGTACCTGGGATCGCCCGGCTTGATCTGGTTCGCTTAGTATTCTGACAAAAAATCCCCCCACCCCCACACTCGTTAGAAGACGAACTATTGTGGTGCGCCGTCTGTGCACGCAATCGCAAAGGCAAATCCTGAGAAAAAAAACTTCTGTATTGCACAAACATTTTGCAAGAGATTTTTGCTCCTGTTAGGTCGACATTAGCCATGCCAAATAGCTAGCATTAGGAGCCTACTTACTGCACAGCCTCACAACCCGACAAAATAGAAAAACAAAAACTCAATGCCTTCTTGCAAAATAATAACCAAGGATTTATTGTGTACGTCGACGCAAATTATAATGCTGGTGCTACACAAATATGAATATCAGATTGAGTATGGGCCAACGGGGGCTTTTTTCATTTTGATATTTCGAAGTGCTTCGTCATCGCGTCTTTGTGTTTTTGTACCTCCTCCTTGGTCAGTTTGTTGAGGTCGAAGTGGTCGTAATCGTACCCGTCCAACCCGATGTTTTTGGAATCCTTGCTCCCCGTGGGACTCGGCGGCACCGGGTGGGACCCGGCGGACCTGGTTCTGCTATGCCCGCTCTGTTGGCCCTGCTGCTGGCCCTCGATCTCGTTCAGCTGCTGGCTGATCGTCCGGTCTCGCGCGGTCGGGCTCCGCGGGTTTGTCGTCACCGCATTGGAGGGCGAAGAGCCAGGTGACAGCAGTGTGCAACGGAAAAAAATTCTCCCTTACTAGGTGATTCTGCAATGCATTTTCTTCTGAGCAATCGCGTGGTCTTTCTCCTCAAGTGGAAGAACTACTACCTACACAACATAAATTGTCAGTCTGGTTCTACTTGATACTACAGAAGCAAAGACTATGATCCTGTTGTAGTCAACTGGGGTAGCTGATGTTTTGTCGCTAATCGTCCTCCCGTGGTTCAGCTACAGCACCTCGGAAAGTAGAAAGAGCTATCTAATCTTGGTTCGTGGTTACAATTGTACCAACATGAGGAGCACGAGCACAGCTTTTTGATTATGGTACTTTTCGGGCGGAATCTGTCGTGATGCAGATTCTGTTGAAAAAACGAGCTGAGTCATGATCATGATGTCAGACAACAATTACTACGAGTACTACGAGGCTTGTGGACAGGATTTATACTTTACTGTATGCTTCGCTAGGAGGAGAATTTTTCTCGAGACATACTCTGCTGCTTCGCCGAGGAAACCGCGCGCTGCTGGTGCTCGGGCGACCGCGCGGTGCCGCCGGCGTTTGGTCTCGGCGCAGATGATCCACTTGGGACCGCGTTGGAGGTTCCCCGCAGCTGCCCCCCCGAGATTTGTCGGTTGCTAGTTGTACCGGCGCCTGTCGTGCGCTGCGCGTCCCGGTTGTCGCGGTCGAACGAACTGCTCGAGAGGTGCGCGTGGTCTAGCTGCTCGAGTGGTGGCAGGTCGTTCAGAAACTCCTTGGTGTATTGCAAGGAAAAATCCCCCCTCCCCATATTGACAACGTATCTTCTGCATATTTGTGACGCAGATTTGTGGCCACAAATTCTGTCTGTCTTGCGAGAAGACACGCCCAGGCTCTCTGCCACACTATGCAGGCGATTTGTAATGCTGTAAGGACTACACGACAGCCGTCTACCATGCTAGGCGCCTACACCAAGAGGCCCCTATCTCGGCTGGCGAACTGCGTGCAGTCCTCTACTGCAAGACAAATCTGATTTGTGTACGCAAATCCAGCATCACAGATTTCCTTTTCGATATGGGGAAGGGGGATTTTTCCTTTCGATATGGTGCGCTCCTTGGACTTGTCGTTCAGCGCTTTCAAATTACTGGAGGTCAGTATGGAAGAGAAAAAGTGTGTGCTATAAATAACGTGGACGCACTTTAATACGTATATTCTAGTGACGGATGAAGTTCTCGAGGTCGAGCACAAGCAGCAGGAGCATGCAAGAAACGAAAAAAAGTCGTCTTACTTGTTGCCCACCCAGAAGTGGTCGTGAGTGAAGCGGTATTTAGAACAAGCTTCACGTTGTTCACGCAAGAAAAAATTACACAAGAATAGCCCGGCTCTGCTACACACACCGAAACCGCCAAATGTGTGTTGCATATTCTGCTGCGACCGACTTATCTATTGCATCGTCCTGTAAAAATATCACAGCTTTTTCATAATTGCATAGTCAGAGGCGGCACGATCGCGGGGTCCTCAGAAATCGGCATTACTGAACTGGTATGCACTGCAAACACGTCAGAGTCAGCAGGGATTGAATTTCTGGTACTGCATATCGATAGTACATGGGTGTACGAGTAAGCAGTGACCGCGGTTGCATCTGCAAGACCCTGTTGCAAAGCGCTAAACTACTAGCCCCTGCGGAGTGGCAAATAAACACTTTCAAATGCAAGTTTCAACCTCCGTCCAAGAAAACCACAACACCTCACCAGGTGGTGGACGAACGAAAATTTCATCACCATCTGACTCTGAAGATACATCACTTGCGACAGATAACTGCTTTCGCTCCTTGTCCGTCCTAGGTTTAACGTGGACTCCGCTGTTGTGGCGTCCTCGGTTGCGGCGTGCGGCTGCTGCTGCTGCTTGCGCTTCGCCTGCAACTTGGTTATCAGCGACACCTGAAGCGCGTTTTTACGAATGTTTAGATTGGGTCGTATTGATCTTCGTATGAGCGACGTTTTTGACACTGCACAGCTGCTGCTCGTGCTACAGCACGAAAAGCACACGGCATAACGGTCCTACTCTGTAGATTCCGTATATATACAAACGGAAATAGACGCTTGCGGAAGCAGAACGGTAACTTTGAAGAAGTTACTTTTTAACATTCAGTGTGGAAGAGAAAAACATAGTACCAGCTGTTCTATTGCCACCTTGTCGTCGCTGAGGTACTCTTCGTTTTTCTCTTTCAGCTTCAAAGCGACTTTTACCGGGTCGGTATCTGTAGTTTTTGAAATCGATTAAGTCATATTCTACTTTCAAACAACCGTCGCGAGAAAAAAATAAGAATCTGCAAGAGATTTATCTAAATTCTGCAGTATCGTGTGCATGCGCACCGCGATCATGGCCGAGTCGTGGCCTTCTTCTACTTCGAATGGATGCAACAATTCTTCTGGTGTCTTCTGCAATGCGACAGATTTTTACCTGGCTTTAGCTTGCTGAGTCCCATGACGCGGTGAAATAGTTTTCCGCTGCTCCGCTATCCTGTCGAAAGGCATTCAAAAGCACGATCACCAAGAGAGAATATCATTGGCCCTCAACTTTGTTCAAAAAACTTCCATCCACATACGAAAGGAAGCGATGCATATTTCAACACCTGTGATGCACCTGAAACTGTGGTGATCGCGCTTCTCTTAACCATTATTCCTGTGATACAGGGTCCAGGTACTCCAGAACGACCTGTGGGGGATCGTATTTCAGCCCAAATCGCCTGTATCACCACAGAACTTTGAGTCTACAATGGTGCATGAAGCTGCAATAGCTGCTTTTCACGGTGCAGTCGTGACTACATATTTTATCATCGTTTCTCTACTTCTCCCATCGGTCTAAAAACTGCATACTTTGTGGTCCTCGTCGTGGTCGCGAAACCCAGTCCACAGGAATCATGCACTTTTTTGCACTCAAACGACAGCGCAAGAAGCATCTCAGAATGAGAATCGAACATATCGCGAACGCGATAGAAATAGTCCTCAGATGCACAAAAAGATAAAACCAAATTCGCGAGCAAGCTTTTATTTTGTTGACTCATTTTCTTCGTGGCATATTTTCGGCACCACGGTTTTTCTCGATCGGGCGAGTATGCAGGTCTCAAGTTGAGAATTGCGAGCTTTTTCAAAATGGGTCTTCAATCAAAGTTCTCGCTCGCTTTTAACGAAAAGGTGACACAAAAACTGTATCCATGACGATCACCCGGTTAGCTTGCTCTGATCATTTTCTTCTTCAATAGATAGTTGCATAGGTTCAGTAGATGAAAATGGTAATTGAAACGAAAATGAAAAATGTACATAAAATGAAAAATGTACATATGTACATTTTTCATTTTCGTTTCAATTACCATTTTCATCTTGAAAGCGCAACTCTTCCCACTTGAGACCTGCATACGGGCTTCCCCTGAGTTGTCGTTGTCCGTCGGGCGAGGCATTCTTGAAGATCGGTCTCTATGCAGTGTAAAAGTATCGCGCTCGTAGGAGAAGGAGTCGCAATCTTGCATGACAGGTCTAGACTAATACCTAAATCTCCATGACAAATTCCATTTTTGTTCTTCAAGCAAAAGTTTGTCAGTCATGCAATGTCTACTAGCACGATAGCGATGCTTTTCTTGCAATACATAGTCTTTCTGCTGGGCACACGACAATCCTCCTTTCCTGGGAGATTCTCGACTATAACTTGCGTGCTTGTTGTTACGCTTATCGTTATATATCCGAAACAGCGCGGCGGAAAAAAAACCACGTCGCCGTAGCAGAAAAGGTTGTGGTCGGACAGGTGCGATCCGTCTTCTCTTCGCTTGAATGAAGAATATTTTTATTTGCTGATTTATTCTCCGCAGGATCAAAATATTTCGTAGCACCCCACTGTTTCTTCGGCCTTTTTGCTCCGCGACGCTGGGAAAATGGTCCGAGGGATCAAATTGAAACGCGAAGGCATGTAATCAAGAAGGGCTGTCTCTTGTACGAGTGCCCTGGTGACTACGCAAGATAGCGTTACGAATCCGAATGATCAAGAAGACAATGCCATCCTTTGACACACATATTTGCTAAGCAAGGCACGAGGACAAAGATATGCTTATGCAGCGAAAAATTGAGGAAAATAATCACACGAATACTGCTCTAATGCCCGGCGCCCTAAATCACAATAAATGACATGGGGGCGAACAAGAACGATGGAAAAAATGACAACAGTGGGAAGGGACCTGCTTTGCCGTAACGCATCCAATGCATCATGACTTCCATAGCCAGGAGGGATGCATATTAAACAAGGAAGACATCTACTCGCATTCGTGCCACATGGGACAAGGCAACCTAGGTCTATATCCGCGTCGCTCTTTTTTTCTGGTCGCTCCTCTCTGCCAACGCGGTTTGGATAGGCTTTGGCTTCCGAGCAAAAAATAAGAAATAACCGGCGCTTCCGTATACGTACAGACCGAGGCTAACCGATGCATCACAATCACAAAACATGTAGCATCGCTCGACCGATGATAAAACCTGGAGTCAACTACTCGACAAAAATGCCCGAGTTCTGTCTTTTCGGAAAAAGTGTAAGCCGACAACGACAAAATCAGCACTGTTCTTTCATATCGAACTCACGCGGACACTCACTTGTTGAGACTTGGTGTTTCACGTAAGATAGCAGACGAGTGCATAGTATTCATCACATAGAGACAAGATTCAAAAATACTACGCTGATGAACTCACAATGGGGCAAAATGCGCTTTGCCCCCATAGCACTCTGTGACACTTTGTTTCATCAACTTTTGTGGGCGCTCGCCCGACCCCTCCAATAGAGCTTGGTACATCTTAATAGAATTTGCAAAAAAACTACACTCCGGTGGCAAAAATAGAAGGAGCAGTTCCAAATTTTTTGGCTGCGCGAAGGGACGAAGATTAAAGGAAAGCCATCTGCACTAGAGTTTGCGCTTCTATCCCAAAGCCAAAGCGCCATGAACAACCGAAAAAATGCATTCGCGGGAGGAGAAGGCGTTCCCGTGTATGGCCATGATTCCACCTTCCAGAAACCAACACAGCGGCTGCTCAAGGGATATGCCAACTTCTTCCACGCGAAGGCACTTCATCCGGCTACGACGATCATCCACTTCCATGGTTCCACTTTGTTTCATCTACTTATTGATCTTCATGAGAAGTAGCAAACGAGACGCTGATGGTGAGCGCATGGGAATGAGCCACTTGCTATTGCAGCTATGCGCTACACCTGCCGCAGTCGAGTGGGGTTCGTCACGGTCAGCTTCGTTACTGGCTGAGATTGCAAACGTGTTCGTCAAATCGCATTTACTCCGTGATTAAGATTGTGGCGAGCTTTATCATGATGAGCACAAGGTAGCAAAAACAATTCTACAAACTCTATTCAAAAATTGACAAAAATAACTCGATGATATCTAGTAACACGATCATCAGCATCTAAACTACAAACTTTGCTACGCACTACTATTTTAATGTGGAGGAGTCAAAGCACAATCGTATGGCCGGCATGATGGCGCCCACGCCTGCCTCATTGGACAGAAGCGCGCCACTAGGTATTTGAAAAGTCTTCATCTATCGATAAATATGTAAAAAACTATAAATGTGCTAGTTTATTGTCGTGCCAGCTACGTCCATACTAATGATGATGACGTTGCACAGTAGAGAGTTCAAAAGGACGAACCTGTTAGTCATACCAGTCCAGAGTGTGCATCCGCAGCTCTTCTTCTGCTGTAGTCTTCAAAAAATCTACAAGAGTGCCTGGAGTCCATGGTTGCGGCACTCTAAACACGGAATTTGGAAAGTGCAAGGCTTCTTGATGTACTTGCGCGCGCAGCTATTTACTTGGGGTTGGACGATAGGGCTGCTGCACATCGGCCGGCAGCGAGCACCACATGGAACCCTGGCCGCTCGGCATATCCCTTCTAGTTCTTCCAGCCGCGCCGTGACAGAAGGTGCTGCGCAATTAAGCCTCGTCCTCGAATACCTCGCGAGAGCGAATTTTCTGATATCATCTGGGAAAAGCTAGACATCAGGTTTTGCGATATTTCTGCAACAACGCAGGCCCGAAGGCGCAAACACCTTTTGCAAAGCCAATAAAAACGAAGCACGCTCGCGCAGTCTGGGACAGACTGCGCAGAACTGCGGGCCTCGATGCCAAAAAGGCGTTGCTCAGTGGGTGCTTCCGCGCGGCTGCGCAAATGTGTTGGCGTCCATATAAATGTATGCAGATCGGCAGCCGCCGAAAGCAAGATGCCGCGCTTTTCACAATGCATACTAGCCAGGCGAAGTCGCGTGAGTCTCCAACCGCAAGATCTTCACCGATCGCCAGGTGAAGGGTATGCCGGGCGTGGGTTTGGCAATTGAACTGAAAAGATGCGAATGGGTTTCGGTATGATATGAAAAAACCCACAATACCCGGCAAGCGCCCTATCTCTGCACACGGTACGGTTGTTTTAGCAGCTACGCCCATCTCGACCAGCAAGAGCAAGAGCAACCCTATCTCCGCGCCCAGCAGTCTAATTGATACAGCCAGTCGTCGTCAAGTGTGCCGCAGCTGCGTGCCGTCCCTCCCAAGAGATCGAAGTAACCTCCGGTGCCCCCCTTCGCGCCCACGGCCGCGTCCCGCGAAACCGCAAATTGTAATAAAGTGCCTACCTGAGCTAAGGGGGCGCGCCGGTCAAAGACACGACATCAGGGCAACCTGTGAAATTCTCTGTCTGAAGCCGGCCAGACATGGGGCTTCAACGCAACCCGCGCACCGCCGGCCACCAGACAGCCTCACCACACCGGCATGGAGCCCGCGATTGAAAAAAACAGGAGGCGCGGCCATCACCATAGCAACGGCCGTGCCATCAGTTGCGCCATGTAGCAAACAGGGGCGACGCTTTTTGTGCGCTCAGGAAGGGAGTCGGATCTACTGACGAAGGCACTGATATCAACCAAGCCAAACAAGCAGTGGCCGGCCACAATCCCAAGCGCCCCCAGCACTAGAAAGAACGGAGAATGCCACATCCGGCTGCATAGCCGGCCCGCCTCTCTTCGTGGCTGCTCCTCCAAGAAAAATAGGCCATCGCAACCACTTTTGAGCATTTTTGCACTAAGAGTATCAAAATTCTTTTTATGCATCTTCACAGCCAGGATTTGCGCACAGCTTCCCCATGTAAGTGCTTTCGCAAGACACGGACAATTTGTCACGCCAGACAAATTTCTGGCGCAAAAAAAACTTGAAGCAATGCAGGCGCGATGGCGCTTTTTTCTTGGATATTGCTGCTCCCGCATGTTGTACTCGGCGGTGCGGTTTTCTTGGGTATTCCTGCTCGTACACGACGGCAAGCTAGCAACTTGAAAGAATAGCCGGGGGCCCTAGCCGGATTAATGGCTGGGGCTCCCGTCGCGCCGATGCCCGCAAAACCAATCAGCCGCGCGCCCGCGACCACGCAAATTTTCCAAAGTCGAATCGCAATCCAAAAGGGGCGCGCCGCATTTCTGTAATATTTTGCCCCCAGTGGCGCACTTTGTTTACATCCAGATCGACACCACGGCAGCTTCACTGCAAACGGGCGTGGGCAGCCTACTCTGTATGGCCCCACTGCCGGTTACCCTTCCCCGAAAAAAGGAAGAACGAGGGCTGTTCTCCTCCATCCATTGCGCCATTTTAGTAAAAAAAACCGACATACCACGCCCCCGCCCCAGCCCCAGACTAGTCCCGTTCCAGGAAGCGGCCAGAATCCGCGTGCGTGCGCAATGCATTTTGTAAAAATTCACGCGGGCAGTGGGTATCTATGCGAGCGCCCCTCATACTTCGACCATTTGGTAGTTGAGCCCGTTTCCGAACCCGATCAGCTCTTGGGCGATAGTTAGCGCCTTCACCTCCCCACGGGTCATCTTGCCTTACCGAGTGGAAAACCGCCCGGCAGCCCTCTGTATGGTGCGAATGCAAAGGTCTGGCGCAGCGGCGCCTCCGCGGATGTGATATCAAAAGCAGAAATCTGCTGGGCGCACGCGCGCAGCAATAAGAAATAGCCGGCTGCCATTTGTGTGTTGGCGACGCCGGCAGCACCGCTTATGCACATACCTAGCCACCGGAATGCAACACATCGCGGGGCGCCTATCGTTCCTGCAAGGCTAAGGTCGCAGCTGCATGCGAAGGTCTGCAGCATTCGGAGGAGGCCATGCGAGAAATGAACACAAGCTTTGAACAATATCCCCCAACTCCATACTGAGAGGACGGCGGGCGGTCTTCGCTGCGTTAACGTTGTCCACGAATGCAGGATCTTTTCTTCGCCTTCGCCTTGCCCGCCCCGGCGCTCATTGATCAATAAGCCCCCTGGCCCATAGGTGACCCGCTGGCCCCAGGGCTTCTTCGACTCCGGTAGCAGTAGTTGTGGTTTCGCTTTCGGCGTGGCCCCGACCCCGCCAAAGGTGGCTGGCCAAACGTTCGCAAAACGGGCGGCAGCCGTCGGAGGCTGCGTCTCAACAACCTGAACGAATTCTCCTATATCCACTCGCTCCAGACACCTCGTGGCCTTGGGAGAGCGCACTAAAAGGGGCATAGTGGAGAATCGGTGGCACGGCGCCACTAGGGCGGCATGGCTGGCCGCGGCCTGGCGCCGGGCTTGACACTGCCCCGGGCCAGGCCCCCACCGTGTCCCCCCCTGCCTGGGCGATATACAGGCAGCGACGCGCAACACATTCAATCATCGGCCGCACTCCCAGCGCCGGCATTCGCAGCGTCCGGGCAAAGCGCCATTCCGGGCGGTGCGCGCGCCTCGCCCCACAGAAAAGGGCGCGCGCGGCGGGGGGGGGGGCTGCGCCTTCCAGGACTTACGCAAGATGAAACAGCCCCTCCTGGCTTCTCTCTCGGGAGGAACGGCGGCTTCTTCTCGGTGGAAAAAGCGGGCTTTCAGCAAAAGAAACCGTCCCCTACTTCTAGTTGGCCTTCGGGCTTCGGGCGCTTTCGGTGAATTCCCTGCCCCATCTACATTTCGCGGCCTTTTTCCCATCTCGTGTCGAACCCCGCCGCGCGCCTGGACAGCCGGCCGGCGGGTTGGTTCTGGCTACGTACCTACGCCACCAAACACCGCCGGCCGCCAGCAGTGTGGTCCCGAACCAAGGCCGTGCGGCTCCTCCTTCGGAGGCTTGGTTGCCAAATGAATCGCGCAACGCCGAAAAAGGTTCGCCCCCCCCCCGATTCCTCCGACAGGAATCTGCCGCCACCCCTCCTTCCTCGCGAAGAAAGACAGCCTAAGAAAAGAAAAACAAGGGGCGGCCGGCCGAAAAAGAAGAGATGACCGGCACTGCGACCGGCCACATAAATAGCTCCGGCCGAGTGGCGCCGGTGTGTCAGCGGAAAGCACTCAAACTGGGCCACACCCCTGAGAGCGCGCCCGCCGTGCGCGCACTTTCGTTACCAGATCAGGGACGGCCGGGCGGGCGACCGCGGCGTGGCTACCTTCCTAAAGCTTTCTCTGACTGGCTGGAAACGTCGAAGCGGCGCAATTCCTAGTTTGGCTAGGAAGCGCGACCCCGCTCCGTGGCCTGTGCTTTCTACCGCAGCCGGGCGCAGATTCAGGAAGCGGGGCGCCTCCCTTCGCGGGACATAGGCTCCCAAAATCCAAGCGCCGGGGCCTCAGCCTGAGAGCTGCCTGCCGCCACTGTCCCGCGCCGGCGTCCGTGCACGGAAAGGAGAGGCAACTCGCGCGCCGGCTGGTTTCAGGCTTCGAATACGCAGAACGGTCCCACTACACCCTGTCTTACCGGGGGCCTGAAGCTACCAAAAATAGCTTAGCCGCCGGGGCAGCGATAATGGCACCGCTGCCGCTTGCCTGCCGCCGCCCTGGCCGCGGCCTTGCTTGCTCCTGGCCTTGCTACGGGCCCGCCGCCCCGTCGGCCATGCCGTTACAACCAGAGGCACAACACGGAATGGCGGCCAATTGGAAGCCGTCTCACATTTTGGCAGGCTTCCGGCATTCCAAGTCGGAAGAAAGCCCCGGCGCCAGGGGGGCGGCCCGGGCGCCGCGGGGGGGCGCCCAAAAGGCGAAAGGAAACCGGGCCGAAGGCATGTGGGCTGGCTTCATGAGTCTGGGGCGCCTTTTCTTCTTTGTGTTTTCATTTTTCGAGGCGGCGCTTTTTCAAGAGCTTCCCAGCAACAGAAGCTGGCGAGGCGTCTGCTTGCGCGATCGCCCAAAAGCTCCAAAACCGCAGCCGCGCCAGGCGGCTTGGCTGTTCCGACTTTTTCTGCGTTCTTTTTTTGGGCGCTCTATCGGGCGCCGCAAATCGCAAGCACCGGGCGCGGACAGCGCCTCAGAAGGGGGCCGCCTTGGGTGGCCCGCTATCGTTCGCCGTTTTGTACGTTGGTGGGCGATAGCCTCCTCACCGCGAGCGACTCCTTCCCGGCAAGCCAAGCAGGCCGGCGCGGTTGATTTTTTGTCTTCGTCCGAATCCGAAAGAACGCTCTACAGGGTCTGACACTGCTGGCCGCTTTTGGCGCGACATAGCAAAAAAACTGCCAGCCCAGTCTAAGGCCTCTCGGTGTCGGTGGCCCCACTAAATACTATTTTTAACTGCTCGGGCTAGCGACTTCTCACACGAATTGACTATCACTGAGCACGGCGCCTAGCGATAGTTGGTTCGCCGGCCACAGCTTAACTACCCTACTGCGAGCAAGAACATGAGACGCCTTGCGAGACACACACCCGCAGCGCGCCTCGCAGGAGAATCCAGATCCACCGAGCATGTCTGCAGCGGATAAAGAGCATCCGGCTGGGGTTGGTTGATTGATTGCCACTCGACAGCGTGGTGGTGAGCCAACCTCTTCGTGATTTGCAACTCCATCTCAATAAGGCGTACAATGGTTTCGTCCCTTGTCCCTGACTGCACACGGCTGTGGATGATGTTTTGAAAGCGCTTGCGGTTATCGGCATATTTCTGACTGAGATCGTACACCATCCTTGTTTTCCTCGAACATTCTGCCTCCTCAACCCCGTCGATGCTACAAGCAAGGAAGAGCAAAGCGTCCGAAAATATATCCCGGACCACCTGTGTAAGGATTGGATGCACTTTGCTTTGAAAGCTTGGCCCGTCTACCCACATTGCCTCGAGCTTCAGCTCACCGGCAGGGCCGTTCCTTGCGTTGGCAACCGTCTGGAGGGATTCAACAAGCCTTGCCGGACTGATCGCGGGCATCCTTCCTTTCAAGTCCTTGAGGTTGTCAGACGAATGGCGCGACAACATTGGAAAGACGGGATAATACTTTTGTTCTTCTAGGATCTTTTCAGACTGTTCTTGATCAGTGAAGGAATTCCGATAAGCCTTCATGAGGTCCAGCAACAAGGGATCGGGTTCTCCTGCCAGCTCTGGCGGCTTTACCCCCATCGGCGGGACTTCTCTTTTGCCCCGGTTCGGTTCCCTCGGCGTGCTGCTGCTGGCAAACGTTTGAGCAATTTGCTTTGTGGTGCTTCGAGCCGCCTGAAATACGTCCTCAGCCCGCCTCCGTATTGAGTAAAAAATTTCTGTGGGCGCGGGCGTTCCGGAAGGTCAAGGAGCTAATCTTTTCGACGGGCAAAAGCAAAACCAAAAAGAAAACTTTCAAATCAAACGCAAGCCCGCGGCACCATTACAGGCCCTCTACATCTTGCAAAATCGAGGAAGGCGCCGGCCAAGCGCGATGCGCTGGAGCAGTTCGGAGAGCCCTGACACTGTAAATGCGTGAGGCCGAACAGTGCCGGGGTATTGGATCAAAAGCGCTGCAAATTGCAAGGCAAAAAACGCCCAGAAATCGTGGCAGATCTAAAGTATTCTGAAAGCCTCGCTATCGGCACCCGAGCTGCTTTCCATACCGCCTACGCCCACGTCATTTTTTTCTGGATACTGTACGAGGCCCGTTTAGCCATATCAAAAGCACATGGGTAAAGCGGTGGGTCGGAGACGTTCGCTGCATCCACCTTAGCGGAGTAGTACCAAACCCCCCCAATAAACCGCCAGTTGCTGTACCACGTACCGATCAGAAGATTCTGACTCGGCACATCGAAGGGCGGGGCCCGGTCGATCGCAGCTACGCTGTTGGCGACTTTGTTGCGGTTTCCCTCGCCCTCGAGGAGATGGAGATGCGTCGTAAAAGTCTCCTTTATTTGCGTAGTTCCGTCCACTTGTATTCCGGCCAACGAAGACAACAAGACCGAGAATAGAACAAACACAGCGAAGAAACAAAACTGCACTCATGCAAATATCACTGCGAAGGGAAGCTGGGCAACTCTTCGGTGCCGCGACGAGTTCGAAGAGCGCAAACGGGCCGCGGGCCCTGCATCTCTACCCTGCTAGGCCGAGGTGCTCAGGGTATTTAGCTTAACTTGCGGCGTCGGCATGGCTTTAGGAATCTTGGAAAGAAGCGCGCGCCGACCCTTTTCTATTGGTGAGCACGACATTGCCATGCTTCTCTTTGAGATTCCCGACGAGCAAGTATCAATTGAACTCCTCCCAAAATGCATGCGCCCGCAAGCGCCTCTCACGGGCCGCTCCTCGCCCATTTTCACTGGTGGCCGTCCGTTGGCTCGCGACTAGTTTGATGATGCCGAAGTAAGCAAAACACCCTCTTACCCCGCTCTACTGCGGTTCGGAGATAACAACAAGCTGGCCTGTAGTTCTAACAAAATGAACCATGCTGGCGCGCGCGCGCGATAATATCTTTATTTTTTTATAGAAATTACTTTACAAAAGGGATATAGAAGTCATAAAAGCGGGATAGAAGGATTGCTTTGGCGTCTCCTGCTCTTGCCGTCTTCGCAACATCGTTCTCCCTTCTGTTTTCGTTTAGCATGCGCCCGCTGGACCTTTATATCTTTCCAAGAACGCCCAAAGCCGAGCAGAAATCAAAACGCAAGGATCAAGCGAAGCCGGGATCCTGAGTTCCGTGTCTTGCTTTCGAATTCATGGCGCGACTTCGCACACCGATGCACGTAAATTTTGGACTGCCTCTACAAGAAGTGTACTCCTAGGCAGCTAGGCAGCGGCGGCGGCGGGTGCTGGTGCAGAGGCCTAAATGCAAATGACCAACCCGGTCTGGAGCAGTAAAAAGTAGTTAGACTCCTGGCAGCTCCCTGGATATGGAGATCGTCCCTCCGTGTAGGGCCTTCGCACTGCGCGCAGCAGCGCACAGGCTAAGCGAAAAAAAACCGCCTTCGGCAGGGTCGGAATAATCAGAACCGTAAGCATACCCGGCCGGACCCCTTTTTGTAAACCCTATCGCCCTCGCCGTTGCCTTGGGCGGAGTATAAAAAGCAAGGGCTTTGCAACAGCAAGATCAACTTTTTCTAGCTTAGCCTGCGGCGTTGTGCTTAACTATACCTGCCCCGAGGTTTAGAAAGGGTTCCGCCCCATCAAATTCAAAGGCGATCACTGGTTCCGCATCAGCTGTGGCTGCCGATTGCAAAGAAATCCCAGATCAGTTCTTGTCTTTTTAGATTTTCAAGATTTTGCTATCTTCTTGTTGACCGGAACATAACACGCTCTTTGCTAATCGTTATCGTTCTGCCATGTGGTGGGATAAAAGGTTTGACATCTAGCTGGGCGTCTGGATACATGACGTGAAGATTCGGATTCCAATCTCCATCACCTCCCGAACTTCTGTCAACATTCCGAAGCGTCTGGATCAGGTATTTTCCGACTCCATGTATGAATAACGGGAAGTACGCCGGAACTACTTTTTCGAATATAGATATGTGGTCAACTTCTCCGGGAAAACCGCGCTGGTTTACGTTTCCGGGACTGGGCTGGTGATTGATGAACGTTGGTATCACTTGTTGACGTATCACCTGGCTCCACTTGCGAGTCAGAGGATCCACGACATGCTTCATGATGTTGACTGGCTCCAAACGATTCGACTTTGGAAAATCACCCGATCCCATACCGCGCACAGCCACACACACACAAATACAAACACAAACGGTTGTCAGTTCCTCACGCAGTTTGAGCAGAAGTCAGAACGCAATCAACGATGTGAGGGGGCTAGAGCGTCGTGGCTGCCCGCACTTGTTCACAAAATAATGGCGCCTCTTTAACCACGTTCTATTTTTGATCATCATGTGATCGACTTCCCAGAAATCCAACAAAATGCGTAGGAGGCCCTTCACATACAATGCATACAGCTGCCAACGTTGGGATGCGCAAGGCAACACTACGAGCTGTTACGTCAATATGAAACTGAAGCTTTCGTTATCTTTGCTGCAAGAATCACCGCGCCAGCGAGGTAGGCATACTCAATCCGAAAACCATCCTATACATATTCGTAGGCCAAAATACGTTCATGTGGTGCGCAAATGTTGAAGAGGGGCGGCGGTCTGGCTTTGGCAATGTTTTTGCTTGGATAATCCGTTTAGGCGTCACTTGGAGACGAGGTGGCGCACTCGTAGCACGATGGACCGGAATCGAACTTGAAAAACCTCTACCCCCACAAGAAAGCATGCGGCACTTGTAGATTGATAGGCAACCCAACCACAACCAAATCGATCTTCACCACCACCCGCACAACAGACGCGAACGTAATGGAGCAGTTGAGGCTACAAAGCCACTTGCCCAGTACTAAAAAAGTGCACACTACAGAAGAAATCAACAGAAAACAAGCACGCCGCAAATAGAAGCTGCTTCGCGCACTCTTCAGCGCCTGCGGCCTCTTCAGCTTCAGCCTTCAAGCAAGTGAGAGGGCATCGGGACAAATGAGGGAACAAGAGCAGCCGTCACGCGCGAGCATGACCTCCGCCACGGCATACCAAAAATAGCCACCGGAGGCGGAGCTCCTGGGGCCGCTGCCGTTTTCTTGCCTCCACCTTGGCCGCGCATTGACCGCGATTTTGCCCTTGGCTGGCGCGCCATGACACAACGCAGAACGCTAGGCCCGCCGCACGCAGGACGTTAATGCATGAAGAAACACCGCAAATTTTGGCTACTTATAGAAACTCCTCGTAGAAAGCTAGGCCCGATGCTAAGAGACGGGTCCGGGCGCCGCGGGATGCGCCCAAAACGCGGGAAAAGTAAGAGCGGGCTAAAGCAGGCGGTCTTGCATCATGAATACGACGCGCTTTTCCTCTTGTTTTCCGATTTGATTTTTCACGAGCGCACTTCGTGCACCGGCTCCCCGGCTCAGAATTCGCATCCGGCGAAAGGGCGGCAGCTTTCGCGCCTGCCTACAATAGATGCCCCGAGATCGGGGCTATGCCGCGGGGTGTCTGTCGTCACTCGGTTTTGCGCGCGTTGATTTTTTGGGCGCCACAAAGTTGCAGAACCGAAGGCGGCGGGCACCACTTTTGATGCCCGCTCGCGATCGTCGTGCCACTTTTGATGCCCGCTCGCGATCGTCGTTTTTTTTGGGCGGTGAGCAATGGACCTCCCTTAGCAATGGACCTCCCTGAAAGCAAAGTCAAACAGGCTAGACCGCTCGGGTTTTTTCATGTAAATGGCCTTCATTGCAAAAAAAAACTGCCCGGCTAGAGCAGCTCGGTGATCTCACTACATACAAATATACTCGAAACCAGGACATCATACTGAGCATAATCATGATCTGCAGCATGACGTCACGAAGCGGGAGCGCACTATGAAAACTCATGAAAAAACGTTTCTTCCGGTCGTACCTTACATAATCTTCCCTGCTCGCCCAATTTTTTCCCGTTGTTCCACAATCCACATCCACAGTGAGTACTGTCTCAATACGGACACAATAAATGCTTAATGTTATATCTTCATCAACATTTTGACTTTTCGCTGGTTGTGTAGATTAGGCGCACTCATGCGATTTCTGGCCTAGGTAGAGGTGTCTTCGCGGTGATATGTCCATAACCAGCAAAATGATTTTGTTGTTGGGGCAATCCTCCTGGTAGATTCGGCAGAGACTTGGTCCTGACCACGGCTGCAATCAAAAGTCAACAACTCTACCCATGCAAGGACGCAGACGGCACGCTGCACCTTAGCAGGCGACACAGATGATACAACAGAGCACTTGTCATACTTGGCAAGACGTCATACTTGCCCTTGCGCAGCAAGACGAAACAAGCAGACCATAAGGTACACACAGTGTACTGTAGTTTCTCTGACTACTTATCTAGAAGTCGCGGTCAGCGGATGCTCAAACGGGTCAAAGCTATGTCGTAGAGTAAGTCTATGCGCACACGAGGGCTAATATGGCGAGAGCCACAGTACTTAAAACGCGCAGACTCATGATCTTGTCCTCAATGACATCCAAATTACTCAAATCCCGATCAGTGTCCTATTAGCGTGCGTTGGCCTTGGCGCCCTCAAGTGCATAACGAAACAACGCGGTCAATGCAAGGGGTGGATTCATCGTGTCCACTTCCATGTTTAATCTTCATCCACTTCCGCGAGTTGTACAGTGCCGTTGCACTGATGCGGTTTCTGGTCGTCTGGGTAGAAGTGCTTGCGCTGTGATATCATCATGCGGAGACGCCACCTGCACCTGTCCATTAGCCCGCAATGCTTGAACTTCCTCAACTGAAAGCGGCCCGAGTATCTGACCTAGAATCGAAATTCAAAAATTCTACCCATACAAGCACGCATACGGTACACTGTGCCTTCGCAAACGAAGCGGATGGCCACATGGAACTTTTTTTTACGGGTCTTCGCCATACTTTTACTTGCGCAGCAGCGCAACAAAAGAAAAATGATATTTATCAACGAAAAAAGCAGACCAGAAGACAAACACAGCACATGCATGCTGCAGTGGGTTTGTCTCCCCACGTCTCTGGGGGTCGCGGACAAAAAACGCTCAAGAGTGTCAAAGCGACATCGTAGAATAAGAGGACATTATGGGGACCATTGCTACAAGCAACGAGAGTGAGGACGGCAGACTTATGATCTCGTCCCCGATGACATGCAATTTACTCAAATCCCGGTTTGTTTCCTGCCAGTGTGCGTTGGGGTCCTCAAGTGGAAGCGAAGTGCATGACGAACAAACGCGGTAAATACAAGTGCGTGCACTCCTGTCCCGCTATACATAGCTACCCCCGCTCGGGCAATTCCCTCAAAAACAAAATACCAAATATAGCCGCCGGGGCGGGGGTAGTGAGGTCGTGGGTGTTTTTTTGCCGACCGCCGCCTTGGCCGCGGCTTTGCTTTTTATGGGCTCGGCATACCACCGTGAGTAACGTTATGCCGCACGGTAGGGCGGCCACTTGGGAAACGTCGCAAATTTTGGCACATTTCCAAAATTCCTTTTCGAAAGCCAGCCCCGATGCTATGGGGCCGATCTGGGTGCCACGGGGGGCGCCCACAAAGCGAAGAAAAACCGGCCCCATAGCATGCGGATTGGCTTTGCGCGTCTGGCGCGCTTTTTATTTTTCGCGTTTTTATTTTTCACGCCGGCGCTTTTTGCAAAGCTTCCCAGGCTCCCAAACCGGCGAAAAGGCGGCCGCTTTCGCGGCCGCCCAAAATACTCCCAAATCGCGGCCGTGCCATGCTGTTTCGCTGTTCTGATTTTGGGCGCGTTTTCTGCGCGCCCCTTTTTGGGCGCCCCAAATCGCCAGAAATCAAGGCGGCGGGCGCCTCAGAAGGGCGCCCCTTTTGCCGGCTCCCCGGCGTCGTTTTATCAAGTGCGAATCGATAGTTTTCGACCGGGCTTGTTTGACGGCAAAGCCCCGGCCGCTTGATAACTGAAAATCTTTTTCGTCAAAAAACACTCCCGCCCGCTTGAAAACTGACGGTCGTTTTGCTGGCTGGGTGTCAAAAAAACTCCCTGGTTAGAACCGTTCGGTGACCTCACTACATACAATGACACGTATCTAAGTAAATGTAAATGCTTATTCTTCAACATCCACTTCTTCCGCGAGTTGTACAGTACCGTCGCACAAATGCGATTTCCGGTCTGGGTAGAAGTGTTTGCGCGCTGATATCGTGCTGCAACCGCGCAGGCAATTGATAAGATTGCACGCATCACAGTAGAAAAAGTAGAAGTCCCCACTCCAGAAAGAGAAATACTTTTACTATCACAATCGCAATACGACGGCGTTCGGCTAGCGAGCCACTCTTTGTTTAATATACCTCAATTAACATCTTCAAGAGCCACGCAGTGCAAAATTTCACTTTTTCTGAAAAGGGGACGCCTTTGCTGCAGCTTCGGGAGATAACAAAAATTCCGTTCCAATGCTGTATCGCAATCAAAGCCGCCTTTGACTCGTCACTAATTCGATATGTCTTTGCTTTTTGTGCTCGTTTGGATCGAAATCATGAGTGAAGATTCACGTTGCAGCCAAAACAGAGTCGGCTAGTACGCCGTGATGTAATAACAAATAACCTCACGCTCAGTCCGAGAATGATCGCCCGAGAGATATCCAAAGTAGATGACAATCGTGACCAAGCCAAGGGCGGTTTGTAATGGGGTAGCTGCTCTGCCTCTCCCAAGCTTGAGCACGGAGTCACACCGAAAATTATTAGCATAGCATCCACGCAGCTACTCTCCGCACGTTTTCGCCACATTTGCGCCAAAACGAAAAACAGAAGTCCATGCAAAAAAACAAACAGCGGTGAGCGTGAAGTTGCAAAGCGGAATTGCAGATAATTATGAGTGTGCCAAAAAGAAAAACCGAAAGATTAAATTGCGCTGCCGCTTCACAGCGGATGTGATCGTGAACATGCTATGCTAGCAACTCTCCCTCGCATACTGTGAGCCCCCTCGTGTCCAGACAAAGCAGCCGGGCCAGCCTCCGCTGTCTCCGTTTCTCCGGCCTCCCGAGGCATTGTCGATTTCTCCGCACCCTCGCCCGCGGGGTTTGTTCCGGGTCGCATGCCGGGGGCGTGCAAGTCCTGGGTGCGGGGGACCTCTTCCTTTTCGGCAACCAATTCAGTCGGTTTTTCGGTCGACCTCGACGCAGGTTTTTTTTCCAGGAACTCCGCTCCCACCGGCTCAGCCTCCCCCTGGCCCGAGCTGCGACCCGCTTCGTCCCCGGGCAAAGCAGCCGGGCCAGCCTCCGCTGATTTCGCTTCCGCGGCCTTCTCCGGCTGGGTCGATTTTTCCGCACCCTCGGAAGGGAGGTTCGTTTCGAGTGGCGTGCCGGGGGCGTGGAAGTCCTGCACCCGAACATCCTCCTTGGCCGGCACCAACTCGACCGGTTTTTCGGTCGACAAACCGGTCGACGCAGGTTTTTTTTCCAGGAACTCCGCTCCCGCCGGCTCTGCCTCTCCCAGGCTCGAACTGCGACCCGCTTCGTCCCCGAACAAAGCAGCCGGGCCAGCCTCCGCTGATTTCGCTTCCGCGGCCTTCTCCGGCTGGGTCGATTTTTCCGCACCCTCGGAAGGGAGGTTCGTTTCGGGTGGCGTGCCGGGGGCGTGGAAGTCCTGTATGCGGACCTCCTTCTTTTTGGGCACCAATTCAATCGGTTTTTCAGTCACCACATGTTTTTTTTCCAGAAACTCCGCTCCCGCTTCTGCCTCTCGTAGGCTCGAGCGCCGACCCCCTTCGTCCCCAGGCAAAACAGCCTCGCTCGAGCGTTTTGCTCGGGGTCGCATGTTATTGAATCCAACTATGTCTGGGCGTGGAACAAGTTTGTGTTGCTGAAGATACCCACATGAAAATTGCAGGGCGGCCGCTTCTTCGGCATAAAAGTGCGATGAGCTGTTTTTCGTGGCTCAATGCGCTGCACACGCTTTGGTTACCAGATCATCGCAAACATACATTCAGCATGACAAAAAATCTTACCCAGTCACTTTCACGCATCACACATCTTGCTGTCACACAAATCTCGCATCACAAATCCAGACCCAAACATATTGCAATGCATAAACGGCCCGGGCGTGAAAGTGCTGAGCGCGGACTTCCTCCTCGTCTGGCTCCAGGTCGAAACCGTTCAAAATGTCATCCCGCTCCCGTATGCCAATGCACAACTCCCCCCCCCCTCATCTGACATAGAAATAGATACCAAGTGCCCTTTTGCTATTTGGCACTTTTTGGATGACAAAACCGTGAGCGGAAGTCCAAACCGTACTACAACTATCCCCCTTCAAATTTGTGACGCAGACACTGCGTTGTACATGCTAGCCCCTGCGTAAGTAATTTTCGGAAGGTCGTACACGAGTACAAATGACACGGAGATGAGAGACAAGTTGTGAATTTTCATACCTTGCCTGCCGAGCCGCGCCGCCGAGCCCCGGGGGGTGGACTTCTTTCTTGCGGCGCTCTTCTTTTTGCCCTTCTTCTTTTTCTCTCCATCCACGGGCAAGGGGCCGCCCGCGGGGGAGGCCTGGAGCACGACCAGTGTCGAGCAAGTTCTCTTCGCCACCGAACCGGCCGCGGGACACGACGACATGCGGGCGCAGCTCGTCGATGCCGCCCGCTTTGGCGCCTCCTCTGCACGGCCGGCCGCGGCGGCGCGCCTGTATTGTGTAAAACGTATGCGATGAAAAATTCATTTCAAAAGGAAGTCGTGAAAATGACGATTTTTAGTACAATTGTTGCATCTACTTCCGAGCAAGCGAAGTGCGGCATACTTGGATAGTTGCACGTCCTGCAAAAATGGCTCAAGAAGTGCTGAAGCGGAAAAATGTCAACCTTGTCGCGAAGAAAAGCACACCCAGACCAGAAAATTCAGCTTTGGGGAATATCATCTATTGCCGTGCAGCTATTCAGTATGTAAGACAATTTTTTGCCAGCTTATTTATCCCGATTCCGCATGGAAAGCAAAGTCTACATTTATTCTCATGAAAGAAATGCTAGCACTTACATCTTTCTTTATGCAAACGCGTGTAGAAATCCATCAGTTTTCTGATGTGGGTGTATTTTTTGTGTAGGATAGCCTGTCCGTGTTTTGCTCCTGGGCAAGCCGTCTTCGCGGACGTGCCCGTTTAGATCGGCCTCGCTGCTTCTCACCACGTGACATGATGTTTGTTGTTTTAGAAGTACGAGTGAACCTTTTTTATGAAACTGAATTCGTTTTCGCTGTTTTAAAGTTGGAAAAATTGGGGTCGTTTGGTTTTAGTTCTTCGTTTGAGAAATTCAGAAAAAGGGGAAAAATAAAGAACGAAGTGCTGGGATGGCAAGTTGTAATACAAAAAAAATGAAAAAAGTTGTAGTGAAAGATGAAAAGAAATTAATTTTGTGAAAATGTTTGTTGTAAAGCGAATGAAAAAAGTACTACTCAAGCTGGCGAGAGAAAAATAGTTAAAATACTAATGCTGAATATGAGAGGAGCGAAAATATCAAACGACCTTAATTGTGACAAGAAACTCGATTTTATTAAAATTTGTTGGTCTTGGTTGTAAAGCGAAAAAAATGACTTTGTGAAGGAGGATATCCCAAGGGGCCACAAAAGCTAGCACAAGGCGAACTTATACTTGCAGCTGGGGAAGTAGAATGGGGTAAATTGCGATGAATCAGGTTATTTGTTTGCAGCATGTCCAACTCCAACTTCGATTTCACGCCAACTTTTCCGAACGAGATATGGATTGCACGAAACACCAGGACACCCTCCTGCCGCACGTCGTCGGGGCAGAAAACCGGCGGCGTTTACGTATTCAATCGACCACAATGCACGCACCGAGGAAGAGGAAGCGGTAAGCAATCAGTGACCAGCACGAGCTATACCGACAGGAGCAAGACGACTAAGCAGGACCGAAAGACAGGCTTTTATTAACGAAGCAGGCTGTGGAGTTCTTGTCTGGACCCGGACTGCAAGGCTTGTGCTGCTCCGAGATCATGCAAGAGCCTACGTTTCACCTTTGCAACGAACGACACACGATATTTTTACCTAGGGAGAGGATTTGCCTATTGCGACCGAAAGCATCGTCTCTCTCTACCGAGGTTCGCCGACGAGGTGGCCTGTTGTATGTTGACGTTCATACACACACTTCGCACGAGAACGAGGGTGGCGGCAAAAACGACAGAGGATGCACGAACCGATTCCGATACCGTTCTTTCGCACAAAAGACAATCAAAGACAAGCGTAGGTGCGGTGTAGTTCGTCAATAAAGCAGTACGACCGAACCCGTTTGAAGACTGAGTGATGAAGGCATCCTCGTCATGCACCTCATGGGACGAGGAGCACGCAGAAAAGGTGGCGTTGCGCTCGCTTCAATATGAGCGGCAAGAACCAATTTCGCTTCCACACAACAAGCGTCGTGCTAGTAAAAACGTAGACGTACTGATCACTTCGGTACAAAGCACTGGTGCGGAATGTATTATGTGTAGGTAACAAGCGCCCAGTTGCACTACTTACGTGGTCACCTGGTCAAAAGATCCTGAGAACCCAAAATCCTTCCTCGGTGGCCGGAGGAAAACGAAGAGCAAGTTAGTCTCAGTACTTCAAATCCGGAATAACTAAAATGCTCCGCCGAGGACTCGCGTCACCTCAATTGTAGCGCCCCTTTGGAATTTATGACCGTGCAAAACTTCCCCTCCTCCTCAATTGCAGTACAAACTCACCCCCGCTATCATGGAGACCGTGCATGACAAGTTTTTCCTGTGCCACGAAGTAGCACAGTTTCGACGGCTTCTGGAATTTGTCATGCATACTAGCGGCAAGAAAAGGGTCGTAAGAAAACAGGAGCAACTAGATCTGGATCTGGTCCTAAACTTGGTGTCTCACATGAGAAATGAGAACAAGGGAGAACAATTCTTGTGCACTTTCATAGAATTGGCTTTCTGTTCGTATCGCCGCTCCACCTTCGCCGTCCCGCGTCAGCCTTGCGCTCCAGATACCTTGCCACACCCTCGCTGACTTGAAGTACGCCGGACCCGAGCACAAGCCCGCCAAGAATGGTGCAGGCTGACTGAAAAATATCCTAAGGAAAAACCGATCTCGGTCTGCTGCTCAAACCTTTGTTTACAACGGACACTTAGCAAGACAAACACAAACTTGTTGCTCTGCATGAAGTTCTTAACTAGGCAAGCGAAAAAAACCGTAAAGATGCGTCATGAGCAAGAAATGATTAAAACACGTGGCAAATACTCTGCCTTAGGTTCATGCCAAACATGACAGAAAACGAAGCTACAGTCAGCGAGGAGGACTTTCACAATCATAGTATCATGAGACCGAGACCGTCTTTTCTTGCGGTAAAACATACTAGGCATGGTCTGGATGTAGAATTTTCCGAATCCGGAACGCAGCGCTTCTGCTCCTTTTTCCACCTTCTCCTCGGCTTTCACGAAAACAGAACGGTCTTCCTTGTTCGGTTTGTGAAAGAACTTGGCGCCGGTATGGTTGTGTCAAATGGGGAACAGACAAGAACGACGGGGATAGGCCGCTCATTGCCGAAGGGAAGGCGTCTTCATCGCCACATAAATAGATATAGCGGATGACAGAGTGATGAGTTCAATCAGTTGCTACCTTCAGAATTTCTAGCGGAGGTTCCTTCTGAAACATTGTGATCCTGTGAAAACCCGGTATTGTAATTGAGTTTATAATACGCAATACATATACAAACTCATAGCTCGATCTCCATTTGCCGACTGCCCCCACCTGAAAACGGTTCCAACATAGCCAGGACAGGTGGAATAGTCCACGTAGGTTTCCGCCCGAAACGTGTTTTTGTGCGCCACATGCGCCAACAGGTCCTCGGTCGCGGCTCCGTACAAAGCGGGCATTATGATCAACGTCTGAGAAGATATCGAAACAGGTAGAACTACTTACAGGAGCGACTTACTCCACAAAGATGGCATCCTAGTAAAGCCTCGTACTACTTCCGGGCGATTGCTCATTTTTCAAGTAACACTGATGTAGTAGCTTCACTGGAACCACCAGCGACAACTACATTCTAGCGCCGAACATCAAAAATCTTCCTTTATACTCGAATTCTTACTATGCGCTCTGTCGTACAACTGCACATGAACATTGTTGTTGCGATGATAAATTCCAATTCGGCCGGACTACACTTTCTTGAGCGATGGAAGCGTACCAAGCTGCGAATCGAGGACGACAAAACGACTGCGAGTCGACGACTTCGCCTACTTCCAACAAGCAGCCCCGAC
Organism: Amoebophrya sp. A120; assembly: GCA_905178155.1. Classification (NCBI taxonomy): domain Eukaryota; class Dinophyceae; order Syndiniales; family Amoebophryaceae; genus Amoebophrya; species Amoebophrya sp. A120. Next base: position 11,955,516 of record CAJINV010000003.1, on the reverse strand, counting down.
AGAAGATTCGGATTCTTACCTACGAATGCGAGGTGACGAAAATAGCACGCGAACGAGAATTATTTCGGACTTGGTTTGATTTCTTCATTCCAGCAGGCCTTATCGTCCACAACGACGTTCGCATTTTTTCTTGTTATGCAACTGACAGGCTAGAAAAATGAAAGAGTTTGCTCTTCTTTTATTCACGGTGGGGAAGTACGCACTTGAAGTTGGTTCGATTCAGAAGGGAGAAAAGCTTTTTGAGTAGTGCTTTTTCTAATTTTATTTGATGTAGAAGCAGTTAAGAAGTAACAGATAAAGCACAGGCCGACTTCACGTGTGGTCCCCTGCAATTTTTGGAAAACTTGTTGGTGGACCAGTGATACACTTTATTGATTTGTGGTGGGAACAAGCCCGAATGAACCTCTTTAATGATAAGGCAAAGGCACCACAATTTCTATGCATGAGAAGTACGAAAAGAAGTTTGATATTTGAAAGAGAGAGAGAGAAGCAGAATTACACTGAGCTTTACAAAAAAGTGGAAGTATAAGAATGTAGCAGTTGTTTTGCACTTCGTTCCCACCCGGTCGTTGAGACGAGTGGTCATCTCACTGAATCTTCGTGATATTTTTTTCCGCCCGTACATTGCAAAACCACAACTGCAGCTCATTTTAGTACGTTCAAAACAGTAGATGAAAGAGAAAACGGTTATGGCAGTCGCAGTACCAGGAAAGCGGCTGCAATAGAGAAAAAGCTGTACTGACGCGGAAAATGAAGAAAACTACGGGGGCGTAAATCCTATATCAAAAGGAAAAGTGGTGCTCTGCATACTGAAATTCCTTCCTTCCCAACTCCTGAAGTCGGTCTCACCGGCTCGCGGAGCAGGTGTTGGCTGGGGCGTAGCCGTCCAACATTTTCTCGCCCTTCGTATGCATTACAACTTTGCCGTACAGGACATGCTGCAAAATACATCACAAATTTCTTGCCAACCTGGAAAATAAAACCTGTCATGCGCAATGCGATTGAGCACAGCACGTCTTGTCATGCAGTGTCAGCATTTTCACCCGTTGTACGGAAAATTTCCTGTGGATACATCGCGTTGCAAGTGTACAACGAATCGTAGCCCGATTGCCAATTGCCCAGGTTGTTGTTCATCGTGCGTGCGTATGCAACAGGAGAAAAATCTGTCTGAGTACCGTTGCACTTACATGTGCTGGGAAAAAGGAGTAGAAAAGCAAGATTCTGGATGCCTGTGGCGGCTGTAGTTGAGGCGGACGCGGAAGAACAAGAACAATGACTACAATGATGGGGCATCAAGAAAGTCCTCGGCTAAAGAAAAATTCTATGTTGACTACGAGGACATCCTCGCAACAAATCTTCATAAGGAAACAACTAGAACTACACCACCACCCTACTAGTAACCTGTCACTTTTCATTTTCCCGACGAGTCACACATGATTTTTCATGAAGATTATGTTCCCAGCGGATAAAGCACAGGTCGGGGCAGAGCAGTCCTCCATGGTTGTGGTCATTGTTACCTTCTCGAACCCGATTCCCTTCGGAAACCCAGCCTCCGTGCTCTGCGCCAGATCAACCGGGCGCAGCCCGGTCAGTTGCACAAGACTCGCAGGGCAAGCCACCACCTTGTATTTGATGTCACGGTTCCAGTGCAGGTCGTGGTTGAAGCTCCATTTGCAGGACTCGATGGCCTTGTCAGTCACGTACTGAGAATGTCCTCGGAACGCGTGTTCGCAGCTGCTGGGGTCGAGAATGCAGAATTATGCACGTTGGCAAAACTTCTTGTGCTCTCGCTGGTGTCCTCTTCCTCGCCACCGAGAAACAGTTTGAGAGAAGTTAACCGCTGCTGGCATTATTCGCGACATGTGCGCGAGGTTAGCTGTCACAGCTTTGGGGGATTGGGCGACGCCAGACCAGCGAGCACGCAGCAGTTGCGGCCACGGCACCAGCTTGCAGCGACCTTGGGTCGCTGCGAGCACGCAGGGCGGCATTGTCGGCCGGCTGCGTTTTGCCGTGCGTCGCAGCTGCGGCGCGCTCGCTAATCCATGCATCGAGGCGGGTGGAGATTAACTCCCAACGCCAAAGAAACGACAACACGCGCCCGGCGCGCGCTGTTGCCCCTACAGCGGTGTCGCTCCCGTTAGCTGGCAGCGCTTAGCCTCGTTTCGCTATTGATCGATATGTTGGGCCGGAAATACCAAATAATATCAACAGACCATCACAAACCTGTAGTTGGTTCTCCCTGACTAAAAGAAAAGCTTGTCCTGCGCCGCTAGTTATACGTTGTGACAGTGCCTTTCATCAAGCGCTGGGGTTCTCACTTACAATTTACTCAAGAATGTCCGGCCTGACAGATCTAAGTCTAACTGTGTTGCAAGTATTTTTTCAGCTGCGTCACAGATTGACACCAGCATAGTCTGTTTCTCGCACAGCTCTTGTACTATCACGCAGAGCAGCAAAAATTTTGCACGTGATATGAATTCGGTGCTCCCCGAGCATCCCGCCTTGGGGAGCTGGCAGCTGCTGCGGCACTGAGCAACTGTGTCCGTGCAGGCGCGCATGCAGTCCGCGTAAGTCTTCCCGCCCCGAATTCCCCCGCCCCACGCAATGGCCTATCGTATGGAAAAATCTCCCCTCTCCAACCTCAAAGTTATGATGCTGGTTTATTTTTTATCTGCCGTATTCTACAGCCAATCTGTCGCAATGCACTTTTGCGTACTTGTTTATGAAGGGTGTCTGGTACTACTTAATTTCTAAAAACCTTCTACAGACCCAAACAGGCTCTGAAAATGCCTCCAGACCCTTGCTAAAATACAACAAAGCCGGAGATTCGTGTACACAAATTCAGCAACAGAGGTTTCCATTTCAATGTGGAGACGTCGTGGGGGATTTTTTCATTTTGATATGGCCTGGTCCAGGTCCAGACTCCCCGGACCCACAATCTTGTCCTTTTCGGGCAGCGAATTCAGGTGGTCCATAAATTCCGAGTGCGCAATGAGAGTGCACAACTCCCCCTCCGCCCGCATTTAGAAAGCTCGAGTAGCACCACAAGCAACGGCAGAAATCATGTTGCTTCCGCATGACAAGAACAAATCTGGACACGGATAAAAATTGTAGTACTGTTTGAAAATTATCCAACATTTGTCGCCACGCGGACAGTGTTTAGAGGCAAGACGTGCGTTTTTTCGTATTTTGCGGCACAAATGAGGGAGAGGGGGAGATGTGAACTCTCATATGCGACACGTGCTTCTCGTAGAAATAGCCTGTGTTTGGCGTGCCGCTCTTGACCTGGGAGTTGGACTCCGAACAACCGGGTATGGAGTAGAAAAATTATGCAAGTTTTATCGGCGTGTTCGGCAGAGGTGACGAATAGAACATGGGTTCTGTGGCAACAACAAGGCAACCACAACTCCAGTTTCGAGTTTTACAAAAATCTCTTTCTTGAAGTAGACAAACGCAGCCAAGAATCTCACATGGGGACAAAAAATAATTGTCTAGCGAAAATAAAAGGTCCTGCCGCAATATTTCGTCGCTACTGGTAGAAGCCGCACGGCTTCTGCGCATCGTCTACTCCGCCCTGGAACACACCAACATGCAAGTGCTTTTCTTCCAAAGCATACCGTTGTGGGCCCCGTAACCGCCTCCGGCCATGTAGACATCAACGTGGTCGGCCACGTATCATAAGGAAAAATGCCCTCACGACCCCGGACGTTGCAAAAATATGCGATGCAAAGTTTCCAAATGAAAAACTTTTTGTCTTGCATGAAAGGACTACATGAGTGTTTCTGATGCAGAATCTAGGCGAGTCAGGCATCTTTTTATATGACAGGCCCGGCTGCTCCTGGGCTCTCGCGCAACACAAATTGTAGTTGTTCCGCATAATTAAAAGTTTCCGATGCTGAAACATGCAAGATGGGGAATGTTTCCATTGGAAAGGTTTTGCAATACAAATGCCGTCACCAGGCTATGGGGTCGTGGGGGCATTTTTCATTGTAATACCACGGTGTTAAAAACCTGCACCGTCAACTTCGGCGCCAGCTTCAGCTTCGGCTCCGTGTTCTCCAGTTCCGCGCACTGCCCGCATTTTAGTTCATCCATCGTGGCCACGCCGTACGCGTGCACGTCCGGGTCCAGGCCGTCGGCTCGGGCAGCCGCGAGGAGCTCGGAGGAACCCAGCATCAAGTGCGGGCACATGAACCCGTATCCACCCATAGAGTCGAGCTTGTCGCCCACGCTCCCCCCCGTCGGCGTGGGCTTCATCGTCGCGGTGCCCATCGTATCAACGATGCAAATAGGTCTGGTGAGTCTGGAAAATTTTCAGATTTATCATGCAGTTTTTCAATCATCCCAAGCTCCACCAAGTCAGGAATGCAGGGCTTACTATGAGACGTTCTGCAGCCCCATGTTACTGCCTCTTCTGCATGCGAAATGGCCGTTGCAGCATGGCCAGAAATGGCCGAGTTTTGTGAAGTCTTGCAATACAGACTTTTATATGATCGTCCGCAACACGCATCACAAGTTTGCACTTTTCCCGACCGAGACATATTTGCAAGGAATACATCGCGGAACAGGTTTGCTTCTCCGCCTCCTGGCAGTACCTTAGATTTTGATTGTGCTAAAAATGATTTTTGTTTTTCGTGAATACATACTCATGTTCACCAGGGGCTGCATGCGCATGAGAGAGCATAAGAACCACGGGCAACCGACACAGAGCATGACGCACACAAAAGAACAAAAGCGCTTTCAAGAAGATCTACTCCGGATGCCAAGAGCCTCCGCAGGCGGGCCAGTCGGAAAGTATCGAACTGAAAATCATGTAGAATCAACATCATCCGCAGCATCTTCGCCGCCCCGCAGACCACCTCAGTGAAAAGTACTCTACATTTTCTTTGTGGATGCTGTATAAATTCGCTTTCTTTTGTTCCTTAAACTCGAGAAATGGGTTAATATCTGCGCAAGAAATGCCTGAAGCCGCAGACAGTAGGTCGTGTAGACCTGCTGAGTCAAAAATGTTGTCATTGTCTTGTCAGCTCAGCGCTTCGATGATAGGTGTCTCTTCATCACCGAATGTTTACCAGACGGAGCGAGCGCACAAGCAGAATTAAGGACAACTGTCGATGCAAAAGTTTATCGGTCGTGCAAAGAAAAGTTGCAAAACAGCGCGCGCCACCTCAACAACGGTCGGGAAGACTGAAGGACTTCGAAGAGGAGAAATTCTATATCGGAAGCGCATTGTGCGACGTGATGTTGATCTATCACGATTAATTTCCACGTAGGATAACACTTGGCGCGCACTTCTTGTCGTCGGGCGCATCGGCGGCGGTGCACATGAAGTAGCTCTTGTAGAACCAGTGCGGCGCCTTGTCGAACCCGCTCCCGGGCTATGCAGCGCAAATCTTCCATCATCGATCTACATCAACCTCTAGGAGAAATCACAATCAATCGTAGTGCGCTTATTTGATCATACTAAAGTACTTGCTTTTGCCGTATGCAATCCGACTGTCCCAGCGGCTACGCGATTAATTTCTGCATACTCCCCCCCCTCAGTAAGACTACGTTGCGATATCATTCCTTTTTTTCCGTACAGAAAAAACGGCGTCAATTCAACAAAATGAAAGGAAACCAATAAACAAGGCAAAGGAACCTCAAACCGAGATGTCCTAAGGCAAACGCTTGATGTTTCGCATGCTTTTTAGAACGAAAACACAGTCGTTATTTTTAGCCGCTGTAGTTGTATCCCGATGCATAGCGGATGACCTCCCAGATCGAGGATCATGATGTGGTTTGCGATTGATACAGCCACGGGGGGATTGGCGACCGGAGTCGGGGTCGGAGTTGCTGGGGTCGCTGCTGGGGTCGGAGTTGCTGCTGCTGGCGTCGGAGATGGTGTACTTGGGCTCGGGCTTATCAGAGTGCACAACAACCTCCCCTCACCCTCGCACGTTTGTCATGCCACAGGCCGAGTCCACACGCTGCTTTTTTGCATTCAGTGCACACGAGCACGACAACTTTCGGAAACTATACTACCGACCGGTACTTCACGAACAATGTGTAGACTTGCGCTATTACAGAAGCGCAAGCTGCATCATTGCTGGCGTGTTGGTCGTGTAGGTGCACAAATAAAAATGACGAAAAGGAAAACGAGGAAAGCCGGCAGTTGTGAACTTCCATAAGACTCGGAGAACTGCTACTGCCACTGCCTGCCGCGGGGGCCGGTGCGGGGGCTGTGCTGGAATCGCTCTCGTCAGAACTGGTGGCCACGACAATGATGGCGACGATCAGACCCACAATAATCAGTCCCGCCAACCCAACGTACAATGGATTTGCACCAAAGATGAGGAACGCGTTTTCCGAGTCTCCTCCATGTCCCCGCCGGCCCTGCTTGCGTTTTTTCTGGTGCCTTTCCCGTCGTGCGTCTTCGTAGTCCTCCCCGTCGTAGTCGTCTTCGCCGTACTCCTGCTATCCACTGCAAACATTAGCCTGCGCCTGGAAACCTGCGATGCTGAAGTGTGGACGACGAGTCTGAAATGACAGGTTTTCTTGACCTTTTCTCATGGTGCACCGTAGCTCGCATTGCAAACTGCCTTTTTGGACGAAAACATAGATTGTCCCTTTAAAAGCCGGTCATGAAAACCACGCTCTTTTTCTCCATGATAATACAAATTCCTCTAGAATTTTCCAGGCCCAGACATATCAGTATTTCTAACCGATAACTCCTCGTCTTCCCATTCTTGTTGCCTCTTCTTTCCCCGTTTCTTTTTCGCTACCCGCGCCCCCTCCGGGGACAGTCGAGGTATTTTCGGCTTCCCGGCCGGCACCACTTCCGCAAGTTCAATCCCCTCCTCCTCCTGCTCCTCCTCCTCCTGCTCCACCTCCACCCCCGTGGGCCGATTGGAGGGTCGCATGGCTTTCGGCGCCGCCTCGCCCTCCCCGTCTCGTCTCTTGGCTCGGAAGGGCTTGGGCGATTTGGCCGGCCGGGCCGCGACGCGGGGGTAGTGCTCGGCACCGACGTGGTGCGAAAGATAGGCGGAATCGTAGTAGTTTTCTCCTTATGGAGCTTGTGCAAAAACTGGTCAGCTACACTCAGTGTCGTGCTACAGAACGAAATTATGCGATATTCACCTGCGAGGCTCAGAGGTTCGAGGAATGCAAAAAACAATCATCCGGCGGCGTGCAGGAAACGTCACTAATGAATGATGGCTGAGCGCCCCGAGTATTGGCAGCTGCTCCACCTTTCAGGGAATCTTCTCATTCCGGCGCGCTATGTATGACTACTTATGACATCCATTTATCTATTCTAATTCTCCTCACTGTCACTCTCACTGATGGTGCACCATACAATTTTTTGCACTGGCTACGTAGTCATCGTAGGCTTCGTCGTGATCGAATCCATTGTAGGAGCCATCGTCTTCGTACGACTCCTCGTCTTGGTAGTACTTGCCGTGGTTTTTGTAGTAATTTTTCTCGCGATGATCGTACGCCTCGTTTTCGTAGTCCTCCTCGTAGCCGTAGCTCCCGCTCTCCGTCTCGTGATCTTCTTCGTAGTACCGCTGGTGGCGGGACGAAGACATCGTGTTCCGTCGCACGTGCTAGGAAGGACAAAAGCGTTGATGTAAAGTAGCACGTCTAACTCAACAAACAGATGGGATGGGTCGAATTCGAGACAACATGATAATGGAACGTCCGTGTAGGCTTAGAATATACTGCTGCGGAGAAGTCAAAAAGGAGCTGCTCCGCACAGGGTCGTTGTAAAGAAGTTCCTTGACACTAGTTGTAGAAATGGGATCATGAAGCTTTTGAGTGTTTGTTACAAACCTGGTGGTGGTGGTGAGAAATAAGTATTCACTGCTTGGTTTCTTTCACACTAGAAACGCCGCACTGATTTGTTCCACTGCTATCAAGTTAAGTTCAACTGCGCGGACACATCAAAGTGCAAAGACGAGGACCGACGAATATTGCTTTTTCTTACCGAGGAGCACTAGACTTTCTAAGCCATAAGCAAAATCAGAAATGCTTTGCACGAAGACCGAATTGGAACCGGGAGGTGTCGTGGCTGCGGCACGTCTATTGGAATCATTGCTCCTTGTTGCTCACGACCGAACTGCACCTTCGTACATAAGTAGCTACACTACCACCGAATCAGAATCAGAATCAGAAAAGTTTGGCTTGGCTTGGCTGCGGGGCGGCGTTCCAGAACTTTAAGAGTGCAAAGTTTCGGCTACAGCGCGTGTCCACGGTCGAAACCGACCGACTTTTTTTTGCGGCCGACGCCAATGCTACACTTCTAATGGTGTACGTGAGGCGTGGTATGACAAAAAGTCAGCGAAAATCAGCATTGGCAATGGTGAAAACCGCAATGGCAATGGAAGAGGAAAAAAAATAGCAGTGACCTACAACTACGAGATAGATAGAACTAGAAGAGATTATAGCAAGGAAAAAAAAGTAAAGCAACAAGCACAAATACTAAAAGAGAAAACAAAGCTAATCGAGAAAGAAGTGCACTATGGAAAAAAGAAGTAGTAAAGCACTCTCTTGCTGACCCTTCTGCTCCTGTCTAGAATGGGCGGGATTCTCCATTTTTCTGGATCTTTACATATTAAAGGTAAGGGAGCCACTTTCTAAAAGAAAAACAAGCTTTGTTCGTCTTCAGCTAGGACGAGAGCCCTCATTTTTCTGGATCTTTCAAAACACTACCTTAAAGCTTAAGGAGGACTTGGCAAAAACCACGCGGTATGCAACGACGTTTGTCCGCGGACGACATTGCTGACCACGAAATAATGACTCATCGGTTTCAAATTCGTTTTTTCAAAATGGCAGACACGGGCAGACCGACGAAAGGGCAGTCGCAACATCTAGGAATTGCATATTGCTACACTACATCGAAAGCGAAACTGACCGATCACACTATCGACGAGGAACGCCAAACGCGAGCACTGCTATCACACACGAATATGCAGGGTACAAGTACCACACACCTTCTGTATGCGTATGCCTGAAGATTTGCATAAGTACTGAGCATCTTGAATTTTGTTTTTGTTCGCGTTCTTCGATCCGAAAAATGACATGTTCTCAGTTTTGCACTGACAACACCAAAACCTTGAAAATATTTGAGCAGCTTGACGTCAACAACAAGAATACAGCGTTGATCTTTCTGGTCCCTTTCTTTCAGTTGAAAATATTGAAATTTCTATGTGTACTATGATGCCAACTCCAGTTTACATGCCTCGTGCTATTTCCGACCTGCTGAGCACAACATTCTACCCTAGGCCCTTTCTCAGTACACCCGGGTCAGCGAGTCGTGCCTTCCCATGGTGTCGCGAAATCCGAAGTTGTCGTAGGCCGGCGTGGAACTGTACTGCGTCACCCACCGGACATGCCGATTTTTGTCTAGCTTGTTTGCCAAGCGAAACAGCTTCACCGTTTGGTCGGCCGAGGAGGTGAGGATTCTCCAGTGGTTGCTCTGCGGACACTTCCTCGCCGACAATCCGCACACCAGCGAGCTTATCAAATGTAAAAGTGTCTGGGTCTGGAAGGATGCAACTTGTGATGCTGAATTTGGATTCCAAAAAAATCTGCATTGCATGAGCAGCAAAGGGAATGCAATTTTTGCTACGCGGAGAGGGCATTTGTCATGCGGAGTAGGCATCGCGAAGCCCTCAAAAAATCCGTGATGCTAGGGCATGCACCACAGACATCATGGCCAATGCAAAACATGCATGGCAGGTCTCAGAATCTTCCAGACCCCGACATTTTTACATTTGATAGAGCTGTGCGCATCCAGCTGGTAGGTCGCTTGGAGACACTGCAAGGCGGACTATCAAAAGTAAAAGTGTCTGGGTCTGGAAGAATGCAAGTTTGTCATGCTTGTCTGGCATGACTCTTAATTCTGTCATGCACATTACCAAAGAGCCCTACTTTTCTGTCATGCAGAAACGTAGTTTGTCATGCAGAATAGGCAACACTTAGAAGCTCAGAAGCTTGCTATGCTGAGCCAGCAATTGTCGCCTCCTCATGATACGCCACACAGCATCACAAGTTTCCAGACCCAGACATTTTTGCATTTGATACGGACCTCTCGCTGTAGATTTCCTGCAGCTCAAACGTGCGGTCGTACAAATCGTGGAGTAATTCCAGGTTCTTCTGCACCTTCTTCCGCCCCGGCTCACTGTGCGCGTGGGCGACCACGTTGACTTCGATCTCCGCACGGTCCGATTCGGCCTTCTCGATTTGGAAATCGTTCTGCACGAGCGTGTCCTGAATCGCCCCGACCTCGTCCACGGGCCAGATCCGAAGCGACCCGTCCGCCGTGCCGGACACAAAATAATCTTCGCCCAGCATCTCTAAACAGCGCACGTCCGAGCTGTGCCCAAAGTAGTTCGTCACCACGGATTGCTCCCCGCGGCGGCGCGAGAGCGTGGACATTTTGCGCACGTCCCACCGCGAAATGCAGTAATTGTCGCCGGAAGAGAGAAAATAGTTCGGGTTGGCGCACCACCGAACGGCGTAAATCGCGGTTTTTTCAACTGCCACGTAGCTAAAGTTCGCCGGCGACCAGTTCTGCGCACGAGGGTCGACGAGGTAGATTTTACCTTGAGGGTTTTTTGCTATCATCTTGCGTCAGTACAAAGAGGTGCAAAATTTGCGAACAGATACAATGCATGTCTCCTCAGCGAAGACAGAGCAAACGCACACTTCTTCACCTTGTAAATCATCTCCCGGTAAACATTTCCATGACCATCAATTCGTAATTACCATCACTCCCTCCCGTCAGCACCCCATTGTTCTCCGACAAGTCGACGCTTTGCAACACGGACTTGTGCAGCCCCTCGATCTGCGAGATGCACGCTTCGCTCGCCGGGTCGAAAAACATACAACAGCCCAGTTTCGTGCCGCAAACCAGGAACTGTGGGTCGCGAAACCGCACGGCGTAAACCGCCGATTCCGTGTCCAAACTCGCAAGGGAATCCAGCTCGTCTAGCCCGTATAATTTCAGCTGCTTTCCGCTCGACCCAGTCGCGATGGTCTTCCCCATCACGTCCACGCAGTAGACACCTTCTGCCGACGCGTCAGAAACCGTTTTCACCGGGACGAGGTTTATCTGCGCCGCGGCTGAGTTACTCGTTTGTTGATTGTTATTAGTCCCTAGAGAAGCCATAGTACCACCAACAAGCGGATTGCTGTTATTGTTCTCTGGCGACAATCCTCCACCGCCGGCTCCGAAGTAGGCTGCTGAGTCCGGAGAGGAAACCGCGGTTGGACTATTCGGATAAGACGATCCGGCTCCGTTCTCATTATCTGCTTCACTAGCTTCCACCAAGTTCCACTTGCACAACGTGGAGTCAATGCTGCAGGTGAGGCATTCAAAGTCCGACACCCACCGCACGTCCGTGACGTTATCCGTGTGGTAGCGGAGGTTTATCGGCACCCCGTTGTTGCCGGAAAGTTTCGGATTCGGCGGCACGAAGTATCGCCGGGAAAAAGAAGCATCGTCTTGGACAAGGGACTTGTACTCGAGGAACTTCGAGCGAGGGGTTATGGGCGAGTTCATGTTGTTCATGTTCATCTTGGTATACAAGTACTGCGCTCGATCTTAAGTCAAAGCTCCAGATCGGCATTGACGCATACACATCAAAAAGTGAGTATCTCCATACCATGGCACTAGAAAACGCCTACAGCCGGAAATGAAAATCCAACCACGAACCTGCTCTCTCGCAGCTTTGATGACGCTCAAAATTCGCTCTTGCAACACGCACAGAAAGAAACGCAGTAACTATTGAACGACCACGGGCTTCATTGGAGGGGGAGATTTCCATCTTAACCACCTCTGTGTGTATCATATATGCACTGTGTACGATTATGTACGTAAAGAAAGTATGTTGGTATGATCAGACGGAAGGCAGCAGAAGTAGGTTATCGGCATGTTCCGTCGAAACGGAAACTCCGTATCCTGATACAGTAAAACTTCTTCGTCATCATTGTAGTGTGGAGGTCGATCTCTGCATGTTGACAGAGGCAGAGTTAGAACGGGTCTGCAAGGAAGTAGAAACGAACACCCATCATGACAAACCAATCGGCACACGCTCCTTGTGTGCAAAATCATGACGACACGACCCATGAGGGCACGTGTCCCTTTTGTCTTTTGAAAAACTACTTCCCGTTCCATCGCGGGTGCGTGCATTGAAATGACAGCAGACTTGTACATGGGAGGACGCTGCAGAAGGGCATAAAACCGCAGGCCTCAGCGAGCGATGTGACATCTGATTCTTCTTGGAGTCATGACACTACCATTACATTCTCGCGAGCAGGAAAAAAAGCGCGAGACTCGACGACTGACAGGCAGCGATCGCAGTGGAGGAAGACCAAATCATACAATATTCATACTCCTGCGCGATTCCACAACTATCTTTTGCTCAAAGAACAGACATCGCATGGGGTTGCTCCAAGCGAGATGCTGAACTAATTCTTACAAGGAAGGATGATCATTGATACGTCTTTCAACCCCCCATTAACAGTTATCATCGAGCACATAACACACCAAGTGCATTCACCCACTCTCATCCCCTTTTCCAAACAGTCTGTCGCTCCTAATCTTCAGCAATCCATCGTCTCTTCCGCCCGCGCTGGCGTCCGCCTGTAGCTGCCGCAGTGCGCAGCCCGGTTTGTGCGCGGCGACCGCGTTGCAGCCTCCGTGTCCGGATGGGCACGAGGCGTAGACCAGTGGAGACTCGGGGGAGTGTAGGGCTTTGTCGCAGTCAGACAAACTTTAAATGGATTTGTTTCAGCATTCATCACACGGGAAGACCAAGAAAGAGAATCCGATCTGCGGAGAACCTCTCCACAAACCAAATTCCAACCCCAGCCTTCCTCAGTTGACGCGCATGAAAAAGTGTCATCATGTCACGTATTTCGCCCCTCGCTGCCGGGACTTCACGCCCGTTTGCCATTCGGATTTCCTGGTTGATATTTTGAATTGGAAAATCTGTCATGTGTGGGAATTCCTACTTCATTCTGAAGTATCTGATGCGAAAATTCTTGCTAGATTGTATGTTCCCTCCATGGTTTGACCCGGTAGTTTGGCCGCAACCGCGACCCTGCACGATCCATCGAGAAGAGCGTCGAAAAAGAGCGCTAGACCCAACATTCGTGCACCTACCGCGACAAGGAATATGAAGGGCGAGCTACTACTCGGGAGAACGAAAAGTATTTCATCCTCAACCGGAATTCACGAATTGTTCTGGGATGCTACCGAAATCGAAACACCATAGAAATTGAGTTAGGTGCTCGACAAGGGCTCGGAGTCGTTGCGCAAGAGGAAAATCAAAGTATGCGCAACATTGCATCCATGGAAAAATACGAACAGATCTGTTGTGCGTGAAAAGCTGATAACCCTGTCAATGCGGTCGAGCATGTTGAAAGAAGCATGTAGTTTTCAGACGGAGAAAGAAGACTGTTTTAAACTATCGTCAACGCAAGATTTCAGATCTGTTGAGCTTGATAGTTATCAAAAATTCGTTCATCATGCTGTGTTTCTAATGCACGACCACAGAACGCACATTCAGCTCGTTCTTGTGCTTCCCGCCTCACAAATGCCAATCTAGCTATCAGAGAGTTGTAACCTTATTGAGTACTTTGCTCATTGGCGAAAGCTTTCGCCTTCACATAGAGCTAATATCAATCATTCATCACAGTTTTCGTGGACGCGGAAGTGACGCGGATGATTCTGGAAATACTAGCGGAGCGCAGCTTTTCATGCAGACGCACGCTGAAAAATTCTTCCCCAACTACGGATCTACCCCTCATCAGAGAGTTGTAACCTTTGAGAAAGTGCTCAGCAGTGTCGCGTGGAACAACTTCACATAGAGCTAATAAAGATTGGTCATCACGGAGGTGGGAGGACGTTTTGTTCATAAATCCGACCCGGAATACGTTTTGGGTCGTATCATGCAGAGAAGATGATGAATCAGAATGCAACGCAGACTACTGTACCATCTCTCCCCTATCCTGATCGGATTGAAGAAATCCGAATGCGGCGTTTGCACCTGTGACCGTCTCGCGTCGTGGTAGAGATCAGGCGTGTAGCTGATTTCAAAGGGATCGGAATTTGACATGCGAAAGATGCGTGATTTGCAGCTAGATCTTTGTATCATACAGCAGTGCAACAAAACCGAAAAATGTCAGTCCGTCGTAGTCTTAATTTCTTCTGTGTTCAATCATGAAGAGATCAGCGGATTGACAGATTGAAAAGAAAGAATGGCTCATCATGATGAATTCGAAATCCGCAGCAACGAAGTCCAACGAAGTCGCGAAGCAAGACGCCAGGTGAAAAAATTCTATACATTTCCCTATTGCTCTGCGCACTTATCGGTCTCCCCGCCGGTCCCCGGCGCTCTAGATACTCCTCCTGGGCCTCCTGATACCCCGGTATGTCGTTCCACAATCCCTCCTCCACAATCGGCGTAATCCTCGACGAGTCAAATGTCCGGCTCGGGGCGGATAGTGGCCGCTGGAGGTTGTTCCTAGTCCCGTGTGAACTACCCGGTCCCCTCGTTCTCCCCCCGCTTCTACTCCCCGGCCGGCTACTCGCCACGGATCGAGGCGTGCCGTCGTGCAGCCCCGTTCTCTTCCCGCCGCGGGTCGATCCCGGCGTTACCGGGCGGGGCTTCCCGTCCCGGGAAATTGGCGTTGCGGTCCCGGACCGGGAGTGTGCGCTGTGGGGCCGGCGGCCCATTGCCGGGGCGGTCTGCGGCCGTTCAATGATGGACAGATGCGCGTCGGGATCGTCGGGGTAGTCCTCTTCCGGCGCCTCCAAGGGCATACCGGTGGGCGCGTTGTCGTAGGGCAAGCCCTGGTAGTACTCGTCGAGCTCTTCGCGGGGGTCTTGTGTCATGCGCATCGCCATCTTCTGTGGACGGTACCTGAGTTTGATGGGGTTGAGAATGTCAAAAAGTTTGTGTTTTGACACGCATCAACATTGTCATCCATTCATAGAAGTAGCGCTACGTTGAAAACTACACCCGTATCCTATTATTCGCCTCTGATCAGACATCTAAGGAAGTTTGTCCTGCATGTGGCAGCGCTTTGCGAATTCTAGAAAAACCGCATAGCACTGCCTTGAAGTCGGACACTTACTGCGAATGTTTGAGAAACGGATATTTTGTTCTCAAAATTTGTCATCATGGGGAGGCTCAATAGAATGAGAAGTTTTGGTCATGCGGAATTGTCGTGCTGCAGGAAAAACTACAGATGTGAAACGTATACTGTTTGCTAGAAGAGATGTCTTGTACTTCCCATGGTTTGCCCTGGTGGTTTGGCTTCATACAGAAACCCTATGCAGAAGGAGAAAACCGGAGTTCTCTCCTTCATGCACACCCACCACGGAAAGGAATATGAGGAGCATCCGGCCTTGGAGAGTCACTTCCCGCAAGAGAGAGCACACTCAATCCAGGCTGAAATTCAGTTTAGGACAGTACCCCAGCCAAAGCACTGTGAGAAAGGTGCCTGGAAACAAACAGGGTATCGCGGTGCCAGAGGAAAAAGAGGTGCCGCATGCTGTCCAGAAGCTAGCTTGCTTCTCGAATAAGAATATGGCCGATTTAGCGATTTCAAGAGTAGGTCCAGCGAGAAATTGTCTCAGGACTGACGACCGCCGCAGTACCATAGAACTGACAACGGGGCTTTTTACCGGATGTTTTGTTTTGCGCGAACTTTTATTTCCCTTGCACACCACAGATTTTTCAGATGTGGGGACAGTACAAGCCGCAAAAATCGTACGTGCTTTACTCACTTAGATCGTGATCTGCACGTCGGATTTCTGCTCATGCTACAACGGACTCTTGACTAGCAGAAAATAAATTGTCTCAGGATTGACGACCGCCGCAGTACCATAGAACTGACAACGGGGCTTTTTACCGGATGTGTTGCTCTACGCGAACTTTTATTTCCCTTGCACACCATAGATTTTTCAGGTGCGGGGACAGTACAAGCCGCAGAAGTCGTAAGTACTACGAGCTATATTCATTTGGATCATCATGACCATGTGCGGTTTTTCAGGCGGCGACTTTCGACAAAACCGAACGTGATCTATCTTTCTAGACCAAAAGTGAGAATGAAACTACCTATATCAAAAAGTACGAGAACTGCAGCTTCTCCTTCGGCGAGATCGTGTTCGGCCCTGCGTACTCGGGCATGACTGCCTGTTGCTTCGCAAGTTTGTCCGCTAGAAACTCTGCCGACGGGATCTCCCGTTTCCCCGTTCGCATGTCGATCATCACGTCTCCGCCCGGCCCGGGGCCCATCATCGGCATGACATCTCCCGGCGCGATCCCCAGGCTCTGCCGCATCTGCTGCTTCGGTCCCTTCGGCTTGGCCGGCTCTGCGGGTTTGTTTTGCTTCAGTTCGTGCCGCCGGCCCTGGAGGGTTTTCATCACCGCATTCGCGTCCGGCTTGGTCCACGTGGGGATGTCGTCCTTGTGCATCTGGTAAATCGGGACGATAAGGAGACCGCAAACGCCGAACCCGAGGAAAATAGAGGTGAGAATGAGGCCGACACCCGCGAAGCCCATGCCGCCGGAATCGCCACCCTGAAAAGAGATTATTTCCTCGGTAGGAGTTGTAGCGCGGGTTTAATGCCAAAATGTGGTGAAGACGAACAATCGTTTAGCTCGCAAGTGCAGAATTTGCTACCATTAGTGCAGCCACAGAATTGTGTTATTTCAGAAAGGAACGTGAGAAAGATTATCTCGTCAAATTTTTCGGCTGTAAGCTTCAAATCCGCTCCACAGCCAAGAATGTTTTCATCATTGTCTTCGCTTGTTAGTGACATGACAAATGAGATCACCAATCGTAATCGCAAACTTCCGCATGAGAAATGACTTTGTCAGATTAACGAGATTCTAGTAGGTTGTCGTCTTCAACTATCGGACGGAAACCGCCATCCAAATTGCAGAACCACAGCCAAGAAATGTATCATCATGATTTGCCATTTGGGAACTCGATTGCGAATACAGGTTTGTCATGCGAAAAAGATCGTAAGTACCTCTGAGGAGCTCATGTGCTGGTATAGGAAGAAGGCCCAGAGAACCAGCATCAGAACGAAGTACGCGAGCTGTTTTGAATTTGGTTTGCGGTCATCGTAGATCTCACCCGGGTCCCAGAAGTCAGGAGATTTTTCATTTCGATCATGATTTCGATTTTTTCATCTTGACATCTATAGGAATACCTCTCTTTCATTCTGCATTGCCTAGCAAACACAATCGAATTGGTCCAGCTGTGCATCAGATTGAGATCAGATCAATACCATCGTTGTCCTCTGTGCTGACAGCTTCTGCCCGCATTTATCACAGGGAGAGAGGTCTGAGCCAGTTGCAGTCCGTGCCAAACCAACGATCTTCGACCGCTTTCGTCAGCTGATCACTGTCATGCAGACATGTCATTCCAAAATGCAAATGAGCACTGCGGACGACAATGAGAACATGCATCAAACACTGCTGCCATTGGAGCAGTAGGAGCAGTGCATCATGCAAAACACGGTTGGTTTCTAGACCCAAGGGTGCCAATGCACTATGACTTGCAAAGAACCTCCAACACTTTCCAATCGTATGCTGCCTGCACTTCGTCCATCATGGCGGAAACCCATCGCTCATTCAATGAAACCGCTGCAGGATCAGGGGGAACGCAAGTTTTTGTTCCTTTTCCAGAACTAGAGATATTTTCTTGGCAAAAAGCTTTAGGTTGCTAATCACGCAGAACAAAACTGCTGTAATTCAGCGACCATGTTTCCGTCTTCTACATGGCTAGAACATCTCGTCTATCCTTCATCTATCTCAGTATCATAGATTCTTGTAGTTCACCGCTGCGCTTTCCCTGATCATGCAATACATTGCATGTCTTACTGCGCTTGTGTGAAAAACTCCTTGAATTCCCGTTTGTCGATCTCTTTGTTTCCGTCGTCGTCGATCCACTCCATAAACTCCATCACTTGCCGCTTCGTGACGGGCTTTGTGTCCGTTTGATTCCCCCCGCGCCATTCCTTTATGCCTTGCAAAAAATATTTCAGGGTCTAGAAAAGTCAAATTTGTAATATCGCTGATCTGGCACTCCTTCAAAATCTGTGTGTTACGAACAACAGCTTCGCTGCTCATAGAAACAAAACGCAGTGTGTTGCGCGCACACGGCATGACGCGGAGGGCCCGATCAAGGTGGAGACACCCTGTCAGCAAGTACCCCCCTTCATTGTGCACAGCAACTCCGCATGGTACCTAACAAGTTTATTCTAGGAGACCCCGATATATTTGCCATGCGTACCGTTTAGCAAGTCGCAAAACTCGTCTAGCGAAAGAGCGCCCGATTGGTCCCGGTCGTAATAGTCGAACAGGGCGTCGAGGTCCCGGGCGTCGGACGGAAACGACTGGTCTCCCTGTCGGTCGCGGATGCCGACCCGGTCCAGCCCACGGATCACGGACATGGTCGGGTAATAATTGCCTATCGGTGGTGGCTGGTTCTCCAACTAGCAGGCGACGTTCTTCGGGGGTTTAGGATTTTAGTACTAGAGACGACGTGGCGACACCAGGTCGTGATTTCTGCAGTTCTGATGGAAGCTCTGTCTGCGGATCCTGGTTTTGTTGCTGTCGTCACGCTTTTTCCAATGAGACGCGCCCTTGCAGGAGATCACCACGCCCCCATCGTGCTGGAGTGCGAATCTTACTTTCTCTACTCCATTTTTCGCCGGTACGAAAGAAACGTCGAGCAGATGAGATGGCCGTGTTTGAGAAGAAATCAAAACGAGAAAAGGCGCGGAGACACGCCGCTCTATCTCAAACTACTGCTGTAGCTGATATTCATAGCTGCGACGTGAAAGAAAACGCAGGGTAGTTACACTATCAAGTATCTATATTTGGGTCCTGAGTAGGTTTCGAGTTCGTTTGACAACGAAGATTGTGTCTGGTCCTTCCGGATACTACCTCGCGGCGCACTGTTTCAGAATTTGCTGTTTCAGCTACGAGAGCAGAAGAACTCTATTCCTGAGTAAGAAACAAACAAAACTCTCCCGCGCTCCAAAGCCCTCATCCCTCAACGCTCAAACAGCTAGCTCAAATTTGTTTTCACATACGTGAACCCACACGATCACACAAAAACTGAGAGAGGTGACATGACTAACAGGCGACTGCGACGGATTCCAACGCTTCCAAGACAAGTAAATCTAGAGAAGCGCGCGCGATTCCGAATTTTTACGTGAACAGTGTGCGGAGAATTACCACACAGGCACGGCCAGTCATTTTCTAGTAGACAGGAGGACATCCCCGGTACAATAGCGCATGAGTAAATCGGAGCGACAAAACTGCGAATAAAATCATCTAGGCATCGTCTGATTATGTGCCTCAAGCGTAGTCAGTGCTTGTCCTCAAAACCAATCTTTCAGGCAGCGCCGTCTTCTTTGCGCTCAATTCTTTTCAAAACTGATTTAGTATACCTTCATAGTATTGTGATATGCAGAAGTAGTTGCAAAGGCGAGTCTGTACATGGACCAGTACCCGATTACTACGCGACGGCGGTCTGCAAGCATCCGTTTTCCAGTGCTTGTCGCTTGCAAAAGGCCAAAAATTTTTCTGGTTTCGACTCCGAGTATCAAAGGATGACGCAGGAGAAGGACTGATAGCTCTGTAGCTTCTTCCTACCCTGACATTGCCACCCCTGTCCAAATCCTTTCCGGCGTGCTCAATATTCGCTACTACCCCAACTTACCGTCGGATCCGCCGCCAGAGCCCGGGTTCGGACGTGTTCGGGATATCGTGCGATTAGATTCTGTGACACGGCAGACTCAGGGTACTTCTTCAAAAGAAAACCGATTTCTGAAATTCCCAGTCTGGGTTTCCACCCGTCAAGCAGCTTCGCAATCACCCGGACCGCCCCCGCGCGGTTCGGACGGAGCTGTAGCTGCTGTTCCACTTGCGGCGACATGTCGTTGGTGACTTCGGAGACATCACCTCCTGCTGGAGTGCTGCTACTCGGCTTTTCTTGCAAAAGAAACCTGAAACCCGAAAATGTCCAGTCGAATTTCAGAATTCCGTCAATGGCTTCCTTGGACAGTCGCACCGGCCATTTGTCTAGCAAAAGATAGATCAAGTCCGTGTTCTTCGTTCGCAGGATTGCGTCAATGTGCTCATAACTGATGCTCTGATCGACCTGCATCCGCAGCCGCGCGACCGCCAAGTCGCTGAACACCGTACCGAGGGTCACTCCCGCGTGCGTGTAGATGGTCTTTGTAACCACGTCCGTGAACAACCAGCCGCCCTGGTGCGTGCACAAACTGCGCAGCACGGCGATTTTTTCCGGGTGAGTGGCTTTCGGAACGAAAGAATGGCCGAGTGCGGAGATGGTCGCAGCACTTCCTTGGCTGTCACTTGTCGGAGTCGCAAGAGTTGTCGGTGTCGCAGTCGCGCCTGCTTCCCCTCCGTTCCATTGCTGCAATGGGGCAAAATCGAGCTCCGCATCTTCCAAGAAGCGCGCTGCGGTCGCGCTGTCGAGGTTCTCCCGCCTCTTGCGCGCGAGCGCTGCTAGGATACGCGCCTGGGCTTTTGCAAGTGCTCCTTGCTCCAGTTGTACTTCCCGGCTATGGCTAGCACTGTCCCGACCACCTGGGAGAAGGTCGACGGTCGCCGGATCTTCGCCCGTCTCCTGGGCAGCGCGGCCACGCTCCTCTTCTCCTAGTCTCTGGCTCAGCCAATTTGATGACGATGAAGCCAAGAAACTCTGCGGGCGGCCATCAAGTGTGTAATGATCGCCGTTTCTCGTCGTCCCGAATGCTTTCTCCCAAATGCTGATCAACAGAGGCAGTGGAAACTCTCCCTCGTAGGCGTCCAGCACTTGAACTAGAAACGGCGCTGCGATACCGATGTCCACCAGACGCTCGCTGCGCAACGTTTGTTCCTGCTGCTCCGCAGCTGTTTCAACAGCATCCGGGGGAAACAAAAAATCGGCGGAAAATATCTGTTCCAAATCGCCATGGGACAGCGGATTAAATCGGAGCTTCGACGTCGCATCTCGCCCGGCAAATTTCCTCAGGTACCGGAGCAGGCGGCTGCGGTCTCTCTCGCTGCCAAGCCAAATTCTGTGCCGTGCTTGAACCCCCTCACGAAAGGAAATGCTACGGCCTATCCGCGTGTCATTTTCTCCCCAGCTATTGAAGCACACAAGTGTTTCGAAATTTTCATCCACCACACTGTGACGAGACCGCCCGCCGGCGGAACCAAACAAGGCGTGGGTGAGAGCGTCACTGTGCATGTCCGAGATCTGCAGCAAGCGGGAGCGCTTGATTTTCAGGGGCCAATTTTCCAGCGCGTAGAGCATCAGGCTCTCGTTCTCGCTGCCAAAGATCATGTCCAGCTGCTCCGAGTTAAGGCCGACGTTGTCTCGCCGAAACACCTGCAACAAGGCCAAAGCCAGGTCGCTCTGCACCGTTCCAGGCGTTCTTCCCGCGAGGGCCCAAATCTGTTCGGAAATTTCTGTGTTCAGCGACCAGGGGCCCCGCTGCATTAACAGACCGCGTAGGACGGCACGCCGAAGAAACTTTTCTTCTTGAATTCTCGGCACATCGGTCGACGTTCTCTGTATCTGCTGCAGCACGTGGTCATAATCATCCTCAAAACATATTCTTGGCAGCAAAAAACGCGCCGTATCGCTATGCAGCTGCTCGCGCTTTTTCTTCAAGAGGGCCGCAATCACGCGGGCCTTTGCTTTCGCGGCCGCTTTCTGTGGAGGTAGAACTGCTGCGTCTGTGTTGTCAGTGATCATGTCTGCTTGAGAGGTTCTTGTGCTGCTCGTCGCACTATCAAGACCTGCTGCTCGTCCAGCCTCTGTTGCTGCTTCATCAGTGGACGTCGTCATCGAGAAAAGCCCCTGACTCCAAACGGAAGCCAGCATTCCCTGGGGGCGGCCGTCGAGACTGTAGTCTCCACTCGTAAGTACGGTTTCCCAAACGCTACGTGAAAAATCAAGCGGCAGGGCCTGGTGGCAGTTCTCCAAAAATTCCAGGAGGAACGGCGCGACAATCTCGACCAGATTCTCCTGCTGCTCAGTCGTTGTTTCGCTGCCTTCGGCCGCAAACATTACAACGGGAGAAAACAAAAGCGTAAAATCTTCGGGGGAAAGCGGGTTGATCGAACTGAGCATGCTGGAGTTCCCATCATGTCCGGCGTTATTAAACTTGGTCAGGTAGCGCAGAAGAAGCGTGCGGTCTTTCTCCCTGGACAGCCGCATTTGGTGCGGTCGGTCGGAACTGCTTCCATGAGGTAGTAGAGAAGTTGCAGCTGGTGGAGTAGGAATGAGGCCTTCCCAGGTATTCCGCTGCAATATGCTGTTCCTCGGTATCCGAGTCGTATCCACGACAGTGTGGCCACCGGTCGGACTGAAAAGGGCGGCTTCGAGCGCATGGGAATTCTGCCCTCGTCCCGTATCGGACAGAATCCGTGACACTTGGTAGCGATCAATCGTCAACGACCAACGCTCCAATGCGAACAGCACCAGTTCGTGATTACGACTGCCGAAGATCGCATCGAGTTGCTCATATCTCAGGCCGTTACGGTTTTCTCCCATCATCTTTAGCAGCGCCACCGCGGCGGCCTGCTGCGCGGTGTGCAGGGCGAAAGCCCTAGCCGCGACTGGGGCAGCCACAAACCTAGCCACGCAGACTTCTAGCCACAGCGGCGGATGCCGGGCGGTGGCACTCCGAAACACACAGTTCTGCGGCTCAAAATCGGTGCCGCGGGAAAAAATTGTGGCGGTAGTGCCGATATCGACGCTGTAACCTCCCGGCATCGCCAGCAAATCACTCAGCATTTATCAAAGTTTTGTGCAAAAAACATCGATGATTTGTCTGGATCTGGAATGCAGCTGTAACGCTTGTGTGTCTTCATGTGAATGCAATTCTGCAGTGATTCCCAACGATAACGAAGTATGAGAATGACCAATAACTCTCCTGTATTCTGCGTTATCGTGCGCATGAAAAGCAATGGAGCGCATGCAAAGCAAAAATCGTCTTTATTTTCCACGACAAACATGCGCGGCAGCACTATCACAAAAAATGAACCACCATCGTCGGCAAGGTGCACATGACGTTGATGCTACTACCGTTTAAGCATTGCAAATCTTGCTTCAAAAATGAATAGTAGTTGCCTAAACCCAGCGAATCGAGCGATGTTCTTGCAATGCGTAGCGCTTTCCAGACAATGACGTTTATCTCTGTAGGAGCGGTCCTGCGCGCCACCGCGACAAATTTATCGTTGTTTAGATCGTATCCAGAAAAAAAAACTAGCTATGGTGTTGCTTTTTTGGATCCCTTGTTGTTTGTCTCGCATAGTATTACAGAAAAAACTCGACTCGCAGGGAGGCTAAAGTGTGAAGAGAGGCTCTCGCGGTAGGTCGTCTGGCATGCCAAGCCATACGTGATAGTCCTCCTAGTGCAACTGCTGTGGAAGATGTTGACTACATAAACCTAGACTAGACCCCAGTTTTTTTTCTGGATCATATGCCACCTCGCTCCATCGTGCGGATCCGTTCCAAAATTCTCTCCTTCAGTTCGCACCGCTGTTTTTGTACCGACCGGGCTTGTTGTAGTTGAAGAGGGCCCATCACCTCCGTTTGTAATTCTCCTGTGCCGCCGCTACTTCCAGTTCCTGCGCTTCGCGGCATGTTGCAGCAACCAGGCTCCTCGGCGTGCAGCTTTACGAGGACCTGCACAATCGCCGTCGCCTGATAGTAAAGATCATCCAGGGTGGCGAACTTTTATCCGCGAAAATAAAAGAATGTGCGTTAGTGCAACTTCTGTGCTGGATGAGCAACGTCAGAAACTATGGTCTGCCTCGCATGATACAAAAAAACTTGTCATGCAAAGTACGCCACGAAAACGCGCAAGAAGAGAGAGGCTCCTACAGAGCATATCCACCGGCATGAAAAGTGTCGTGCCTATGCATTTTTGTCGGCTGATATTCATGTGCAACATCCCAGACTGACACTATACACAGTTTATCATGATCTTCTGGATACATAGTCCGGCCACCAGACTTTAAATTCGCCGCCGTCGACGTCGTCCTTGTAGCGCTCGAGGCACGTCTGGATCTGGTCAAAATCATCGTGCGCCAATACCTTGTCGCGTAGGTAGAACAATTTTGAACGTTCCGTGACGTCGGGACTCGAAAAAAAAGCTTCGCAATCGAGATGAGTACTGTCCGAGGCTGCCGTCGCCGGGCCGCTGGCGTTCGTGGCTTTCTTTAATTGGACCGCATGCACGGGAAAGGTTGAGAACAAAATCAGGCTGCACCAGCTCCAGAAGCCGAGGCCCAAGGAGGCGCCGAAAAGAGCGAAGAGATGATGAACCATTTTGAAGATGCGTCTCTCGTAGAAATGCAAGCACGCGGTAGAAATGTCGAGTTGGTTTAGCCGTGAAGTGCTTATTTTCAAACTTCCCTTTGGGATTTTAGTTTTCGATAAATGGAGAGTAAAGGTATTTCTAGAAGTATCACGCAAGATGCAGAAAGCGAGTACTAAAACGCGTAGTACTGTGTGATACAAGTCGATCAATCAGGACGAGAAATTATTTAAATTGAAAAAAGTAGAAAAAGATGTTTCATATCGAAAGCCATAGACGGATACTGCCAATAGACGGAGGATCTGCTTGCGAGAACCTGTGACAAAACGGCTTTGAAGGGAATACTTTGAACTGGTAGAGGCTGCAAATGCAATACATACGTCATAGCGCCAGTTGAGAGACGCCCTATACTTCTTACCATAGGCGATGCCAATCTATTGCCATGTTGTTGACATCAAATTACTTCTATTATAATGCGCGAAAGCGTTTACAACCGTGCTACTGCTCCCCTGGATCCGACTCTGTAGCAGTGCAGCTGCAGAGTGGTGGGATCGAAGTGCTCTTCATTCAAAACACAAATGCCACAGCTCGGACGTGTCAGATCTAGGACGGTAGCTCTCTTCTATAATCTTATGATCTTTGTCCTCACGTAACAAGAACGCGGTCCTTTTCACGTTTAATCGCAACACAAAGATCCCCACCAATAGTCATGAGCATCTTGATCTAGTACTCGAATTGTTTTCATCTCACAGATCTAATATGGGACGAGTTGTCACTCGAAAAAGATTGTAATTGACTCCATTCTGTGTGGTCTTGCTATCAGATCCATCCCCTCCGTGCCATACGTACCTGCAGCTCTTGTCTTCTGCCTGTGGTCTACAATCCCGACGAAGCGCTTACTCACGCCTGCGAGGGTCGTTGTCTTTCCACATACCGAATGTGAATTTTTGTAGTAATTCCGTCTTCCACCACCTGTACAGTTTGCGCTGTAATCATTCTACGAATCGAGGAATATGGATAAGCCGTTCAACCTGCAAGATACTGCTTGCTTTCACTTGCTACCAGGAGGGAAATAGAATCAATACTGCACCAGCATCAAATTTATCATTTGAGGGTCGATTCTTGCCGTCCTTGTTCCGATAAAAATCATTCATACACCCGAGAAACGCGAAACTCCGAGGACGCGCTTGGATGGGCCCTAGTGCTATTGGTGGTGCCTCTTTCTACACATCTCTGAGCTACCGAGCTCTTCAATAGAAATAGAAATTGCTAGTGCTAATGCAGCCGGCAAAAATAGAGCAAAAGAAGCCTGCAATTGTAACCGCTCATAAAAAGAATGGAAACTCACAGAAGCCTGCGCCTGCGGCTCGACAACGCTGTGGCCTGAGAAACTTTTGAAATTCATGGTTTCTTTCCTTGAAGAAATGCATTTTTGCAGTGCAAATTCATATTATGCGTAGCAGAAAACATAATGCCTGCCTTTTCCCAGAAGAAAGATTTGTGATGGATCGGATCGATTTCAATAGGCCAACATAAACCCAAACGAAAAAAGTAGCGAAGAGAGAAAAAAGCAGTAGTATCGATACGCTACCGCACGGCAGCTTGGTGGATAATCATGAAATATAGTAGCGAAGACTCGTATACTAATGTACCCCCGTCCTAGTAGTCCTAGCGCCCTGCTCATTCTTGTTGTAGAATACCGGACAGAAAGCAATAGCGCATAGATTTTTTCATAATTTCTGTGTTGGAGGGCTTCGTCTTCGAAGTCCGGCTGCAAACCATAGAACTTCTTCGCGGTCGTCTGAATGGTAATGGTATCCACTAAAAAAAAGTCATGGAATATATAACCCTAAACCGCAGAAACATGAGAGCGTAAAAGCTTCACTTTTATGTTCTACTCTAAACCCTAAATATGCGTACAGTACACAGTAGTATGAGATCGTGCATCAAAGTGGAATGCAGGTGATGTAGGCTGCAAGAGGGTTGAGATCATGGCTCAGGCTCTTGTCGTGTCGTACAAACTCGTAACCACAGTCGTCCGAAGAAATACACAAAAAATTGACCGAGCAGGAGAATCAATAGCATAAGTGAAATGGTGCATCTTTGAATTTCACCCGGCCGCCTGCTCTGCCGGTGCTATGTCAAGCGCCCGGATGTGCTTCACGCTCGCACCTGTGGTATTTTCGTTCGTGTAGATACAACACATCAACTGATCATTATATCTTCCGGAACTACGTACTTCTTTTGCAAGTTGTATATCTGATTCTGATTCATCCGGTCGAATATCGCCCTCAGAGCATTTCAGCATCCGTGCGAAGACCCGATCATTGGTTTACTCAGTAATTAATGGGATCAAAATTGGCACTGACTTCCCATATACATTCGTCAGCTTTCGCCCCGGCAAGATCAGTCTTCGCCTTGCTCAAGTTCAAACTATTCAAGGTCTTTGATGCCAACGGCGAAGTCGCACGACCCGCGTCCCCTTCGTGGACGGCGCTGCGACAGGCTGCGGGGCCGGCGCAAGTGCTTCCAGCAACGTAGTTTTCACCCTCGGCGCCGCGTGCGTCTTCAACGTCCGGCTCGTTTTCATTTTCCTCCTTCCCCTCAAGGACTGCCGGCAGCAACGTTTTCTTGCTCGCCTTCGTTATAGCGGCCCCACCTGGAGCCTTTATTTTCCGCGGCTTTTTCAACAGCTTCTGTTTCCCGCCAAACTGGGAACTGAACATGGCCAGCGGGTCGGAGGGTTTGAAAGCAAATACTTTGCTACTGCTTGTTAAAGCCTCGGCTTCTTCCGGAGAAGAACAACTTGAAGGAGCAGTGTTCAACATAGTACTCTTCGTTCCGAGATGAACTCCTTGCTCACCCTCCTCGTCCTCCTCGGTGCCCCGCGCTTTGATGAAAGGGTTGGAGTCCACGATGCCGTGCTGTTTTAAGTCGACCCCGCGGAGGCGAGGAAACGGAGCGTTCAAAAGTGGGACGTAATCCTGGTTTTTTTCCACTTTGCGCACGCGAAGACCGTATCCTGAATAAAAACGTAGCCACACCAGAGTCAGGATGAGGATTTTGCAACACAAACCTAGGAGTTTTGGGAGTCACGCACGACAAGTTGCAGGCTGTATTGTAGTGCAGTTTAGCAAGGGAAGCCGCATAACAAATCCACCTCCTCATCCTGTTCACAGCATCACAAATTCCAAAACACGATTGGAAATGGCTCTCATGGGGATGCGCATTACAAGTCTTCCTGTCTTTGCAAATCTGCATTACAACTCTGGTGTTGGTACGTTTTTACTCAGGATAGACCGAGGTTGGTCGTCACGTGATCCTTATCCACCGCCCAAGCGTCCATTTGTAGGTAGACCTTGCGGAGCACAAACTCGATGGCCTTCATCCCGTATTCGTAAGCTTCCTGGTGACTCGTCTCGAGATGCTTGTAGTTGTTTAGGGAAAAAAAAGATTGGAAGAAAAAAAATCAAAATAGAAGTGCAGGACAAAACAAGCAAAAATTCTTTACTGATAAGTGCACACCATCGACATCGCGATCAATAAACTTAAGAAACAAGAAAACCAATACTATCAAAAGCGGATCCTCCCGGCTGCCGTAAATGTTCAGATGGAGCACCACGTCCCGACTCATTCTCGCAATGTTCCGCAAATTCTCCCCATCATTGCCGCCGAGCCGCTGTTTCATATACACTGAAAAACGAACCATCCTCATCAAATTTTGCATTCCAAAGACGGGGGGCTGTGCATGCATCTGCATCGTGCCTCCATTTTGCATGAGACAAATTGGAAAAAGATGGCTCCTTTCATCGGTGGATATTTCATCGTGAAATCCTCCAACTCATCTTGAATCTGCAAGTCGTAAACCACCGCAAACTTGTAGTGCCGCCTTCGGCGCGGCCGCAAGATGTCCAGATTGCGAACGCCAAACATCTTCCTCAGTTCTTCTTCCGGGGTTCGCGCGATCACAACGTATTCCCCGAGCGTCACAATATCGCGCTTTCCCGCGTGGTATTCCTCTACCTCGATCGTCTTCTGCTGTACCCGCGCCAGCGCCTCTCCCATCAGAGGGTTCTCGATTTTACGCTGTTTGGCCAGCTCCGCCTTGTGAACGGCCTTTTTCTTCTTGGAGGTACTGACCGTGTTTGAAATGATGTCGCGACTCGTCTGGTTCAGCGCCGCGATCTGCTTGCGGGCGTGTTCCGGAATGTTCGCATCCAGGGGGACATCTTGCAACGCTTCGTCCCACAGATACGGCTTCACCTTCCAGCTCTGCACATTCCGCTTGTTTTTGTGCCACCACACGCGCTGCTGGTTTTGCTGCCAGCTACCATTAGGATCCTGGCTGCTTGCGGCGCCGGTCGCACTTAGGTTCATCTGGGGACAATGGGCGGAAGCAGTAGAATTGTTTTTACCGGTCATATGAAAAATCTGGCCGCTGTTGCAATAACTTTGGTTCGCATTATACTTGCCTCCTTTTTGCCCTCCTTTTTGGTGCCACGGATGTTGACCCCCGTACTCATTTTGAAGCCCCCAGTCGCTGTAATTTCCGTTCCTAGGAGGCCCCCACCACCGATTGCCGTACCCAACCGATGAATTATTCATTGCCGTGTTTTGTTGGTAGTTGCAGCCGGGATAGTAGGAAGAGCTTCCGTAGTGATGGGGCGACGGGCCAGGTGCAGGGCCAGATGAACCTGCGTAATTTTGCGGATGCTGGTGGCTGCTCCAGGTGTTGTAATCGGGCATTTGGTGGTGCGCAGGACCGCACTGTTGAAAGGCCGAGTTGTGTACTATGTGCGGACCAGAGTTGGTCGTCGCGTGTTGGGCGGGATCGGGACGAGTACTAGGCGCATGCGCGCTATTGCTACCGCTTGTCGGACCAACTCCCGTCGACGTCGCACTGCTGGCGTCGTGAGTCGACGTCGCGCCAGCATTATTATTGCCGCTACAACCTGACTCGGTTTTCACCAACCCAGGGGGAGCTTCCGGGGCAGCGGCGGGAGCGCGCGGCTTGATCTCGACGGGGTGGCCGACAGTGACCTCAGACGCTTCCTTTCGCTCGACCGTGGGGACGACAGGTTGCAGAAACGCTGCGGGTTTGACATTCGAAAAAACACCTTGTTCGGCACTAGTCCCAGCAATTCCATCGCCGCAGGACGGGATAATTGGAGGAGCAAAAGAGCCAGCGACGTTGTCAACCACGGCGTCTGGCCCCCGTGGACTCGTCTCCGCGAGTGCCAGCTCGTGTCGTGTGCCGTCACTTCCCGTCATCTTTTCGCCAATCACAGTCACGCTGGCCGCGCTCACCGACGCGACCGCAGCTGGTCCTGGGCCCGCGGTTCCAACGTCGGACCACAGTCCGACGGACGCGGCGGCCGTGCTGCTGACGTCGTCTGGCGGGGCAGTGCTGTTGTAAGATGGACGGTTTTGCTGGCTGTAGCCGGGATTATTGTAATGATCACCACTATTACCTCCGGAATCGTTGCCACCACCGTAGGCATAGGCGCTGCTGTTATTTCCGGCTGCTGGCGCACCGTATCCGTGAGATTCCTCACCCGACCAGCCATTGTAGGAAGACGGTGGCCCCCCTGCCCAGGAAGCAGTGTCGTCTGTGTAGGTAGTGGAAGAAGCAGACGATGACCCACCGCCAGCACAATTGTACACGTTGTAGTGTTGCGCGCCATTGTATCCCGGAGGACCCGCGGGAGGTGCGCCGCCCCACTTCCCACGGCCACCACTACCCTTATGCTGCGGCGGTGGTGGTCCCCACGAACCCGCGGACGGCCCGCCTTTTCCGTACTGGTCCGCCTGGCGATTGCGCCAGTCGCCTGCGCCTCCCTGTGGTCCTCCGTAACTTGATGCTGTTGTTGACCCGTCCAACTGATTGTATTGATTGCTGTAGCCGCTAGTTGTAGTACCCGGCCAGGAAGGCTGCGAGCCAGTGCCCTTTTCGTTAAACCAGGTTGGGTCGCCCGGCGGATACGGCATGTCGAAGGCGCTGGAATGGTCGGCCTAGACGGTAGAATTGTTTAGATTTTGAAAGTTCAATTCTGATTAACGTCGGCATGACCGGCAAAGTTCCGACTGAGCTAGAGTCCTGTTCGCGTTGCAAACCGACGTAGTGCGGTCTATCACATCGCATTTTAACGTGCTTAAGGTAGACCAAAAAGTACCGGTGGCCAGGACGCAGGATCATAAAAGTCCGGGTACAATCCTGCGAGATCGTGTTCAAGTGAAAACAAGCTCTGTTCAGTCTCTCCTGTTCCCGTAAGTGACCCGGTGGCGTACGTGGACGCCGAACTATCGATTTGCGCGTCCGCCGCTACCCGCATCGCCGCGACATCCCGTTGCGCGGCCTCCCGGAGCTCGGTCGCTTCGCGCTCCGCAGCTTCGCGCAGTGACGTGGCCTCCCGCTCAGCGGCTTCGATTGCCACGCATCGTGCGGCGCACTCGCGCTCCATCCTGGCGGCGGCAGCCTCTCTCTTTTCGGCTGTCTCTCGCTTTTCGGCCGTCTCTCGCTCGGCCGCTTCCAGTCGCAGGCGACGCTCCTCGAGAACTCGGCGCTCCATTTCTAAGTGTGCCTCCGCGGTCCGCCGGCGCTCCGCCTCGAGGGCTTCCTGCAGCGCTTTGCGCTCCTCTAGGAGCTTCAGCTCCATAGCCGACATGGTACTGCTGGGATCGCCTGCCATGTTTTCTTGCTTCAGTAACGACCAATCGCAGGGAATCGCACGACGCGAGAACACACACCTCAGTTACTTGGAGAATTCGCTGGGCGGGCAAACAGGCCAGGGCGCCCTATGCTCTCCACTGACATCATGAGGGGGGGTTTGAGAAGTCCACCAGCACGAGCAGACCACTACTTTAGCGGGTTTCCACGCTCTCCACCTACTCCTCAAAATCCTTCGAGTTCTGACACCGACGCCTATCCGCTCGGAAATCGCTCGCGCCAGTTTCTAACGGCCCCTCACTTTCCTAGGGGTAGAACATTAACGCTTCCTTCTCCAATGTGCGGCACTCGGTAACAATTTCGCTGCAGGCAGAGTCAAGGGACACAAAGGGGGCGCGACGCTGCAATAGCATAGCGAGAATCATTGCGAAGCAATGCTTAGCCACACAGACACGGCAGCCCCGGACGTGAGCAGCCCTGCCATCCTGGCGCGACAAGTTGGGGCACGGCGGCGCGCGCCTTGCTTACAAATGCAAAGCAGGCTGGCGCCGCGCCCGCACGTGCAAGAACAGAGCGCCCGCGGGGGCCCGCCCCCGCCTCCTTTCGCCAGCCCGCGCGCCGGTGGCGCCGCATGAAGGCACGCCGGCTGAGGTTTCCCGCGAAAAGCGGCCGCCGAGGGAGGGCGCGCGCCCGCTTGCCGCCTCCCGCCCCCGGGGCCCAACCGCTTGCGGGCGGCCCAGCGGTAAAGAGCGCCCGCCGCGGGGCCACTTGGGCCCGCCTATGTGCGGCCCTGGTGGCTTTTCGCGGGGGCGCGCGCTGCCGACTGCGCCCGGCTTGCAAACTTCAGCCCAGTACGGCGCCGAGAACTGGGCGGCTGCTGCGGCGTCTTCTCCGATGGCGGCGACGGCCGTCGCCGTTCTTGTCACGCTCCGCGCCGTCTCCCTGTTCCATGTAGCGCCGGATACTGGGGCCCGGCGCGCCCCAGTCGACCGGCTTGCCCGATAGGCGGCCGCGGCGCCCGCCTCCGCCTTCGGCCTCTGTGGGCGGCGGCCGTGTCCGGCAAGCGCGGCAGAGCCGTTCGCGCGTCCGCCAATTTTTGCAACCAAGCACTCCGGCCCGCAGGCCACAAGTGGCGCCCCGCTCGCCAGTAGACCCAAACGGCGCCCGCTCGCATACCGCTAGCCTTCCCGGCGTAGGCGCGCTCACTCTCGTCGCACTCTCGGCGGCGGGCGGCGTATGCGTAGGCTGCCCGCGCCACAGAAGCGAGCGAAGGACATCACTGGGGGTCTCTGCTCGTAGCAGAGAAACTCGCAAAAAATAAAATCGCTGAGGTGGAGCTGGTTGAGTTTGCAGTCGAGAACGTTCCTACTTTCCGCTTCGCCCGGCCCTGCGTCTTTTCTGCAAAACGTTCCGCCCGGGCACGCACCCACCTCGCCCGGGGCTGGTGGACTCGAGCCGCCGCCCCTCGGTCAGCAGGGCGCCGCTGCTTGCTGTCTGTGGTTGAACCACATGCCGCCCCAAGTCGCCCGGGCACTTCTCTGGAGATCAGGGCCCAGACCGTTCGAACCTCCGCCCGAGCTCCCCCCTGATCTGCATACTGTGGGCCCCGGCGGCGTCACCCTGGCAGGCCTTCGCACGGCTTCCATGGCCAACGGCTTGGAGGACCACAGGCCGCCGGGCGTCGCTTTTACTTACGCGGTGGAGACAAGTGCCCTGCTTCTTATATGCATCACCCTGCTCCCGGTTTTGCGGGCTCTTCCATGTAGCTCCCAGTCAACAAGAACACACTGCGAAGATGGCGCATCGCAACCACGAAAAACATTGCGCATGTGCAAACAGGCAGTCCGCAAAATTCGCCTGTCCTGAGTATGATCATACTTTTGCAGTACTGCAACGCCAGTGCGAGTGCTTCCCGATGATCACTACACGCGATGGATTCATCTCAGCCTGCTCGCGGCAATTTTAAGGCGGACTTCATCTCACCACAGCTTCCAACCTTCAACCACAAAAAACACCCATTCCCTCCGCTCAAATTCCACGTGGATGTATGACCGGCAGCGTGCAGTAGTAGAAAGTGGTCGACCGCTCCTTGACCGCCAATGCAAACGCGACCAGCGCGAAAATCGCCTTCACCATCGTTTGCACGCGCCAGGAGTCGAACCCGCTGCTTTCAAATTCTGCCAAATAGTTCGGCGTCTTCCAGCAGCAGTCCGCGCAGGTACACGCGCACGCCGGCGCGGCGGCGTCTGCGTTCGCCAGCGTGACGGTGTAGCCCTGGGTGGCGAGGTTGTAGGTGCTTCCCCCCGTCGTGAACGTTCCGGTGGAGAACGTGGTCGTGCCCGTCAGCGGTTTATTGGCGGTTGGACAAGTCCCAAAGTCCTGGTTGTACCCGTTTTTGATCCGCATGTCGTTGTAACTGGTGATCATGCACAAACACACCACCGCGATGTTCGCTGCCGCCTGTGCGACGCACACGCCCGCCTGCTTCACGACCGGGACGCGGTTCTCGGACAAAAGCTGGAGATTCGCATAGTTGTTGAACAGGGTCGTGGCGGATTTCCCTTGATGTGCGGTGGTACTAGCATTCAGCGCTGCGAGTTGGGTCGTGGTAGCGGTTGACGAGCTGTTGTTTTCGATCGGCTCCATCGCCTGGTCACGGAGCTGGGTGAAATTGTTCTCGAAAACCTCGAAGGCGCGCAAGTGTTCGTAGCACTTCACCAGCCGCAGGAGTGCGCCGACGGAGGCGATCTGAAGAGATGACCATCATGGGGATTCATTCTTGGCAACTCATTTGATCAGCCGTTAGTGTTGTTTTAGGACTTGTTCTCTCTCGTCACTTACGCATGTCCACAAACACGACACTGTCTCAAAATAAACAGAAATCTTTAATACCTGTGCGAGCGCGAAGGTTATTCTGGACAGCCCAGGTTCGAAGAGCTTCAGCAGAGACAGACAGTCGGTCGGATTCGACCAGTAACCGAAAAGCACATACAACACCACCAAGGCCGCGGCGCACAACATCCCCTGAAACCCGAAGAAGACCTGGTCTGTGTACTCTTGCGTTGTCTCTGCTTGCACAACCAAGTCGAAGATGTCCCGGTCGTTGGTGTGTTGCAGTTTCAGCCCTTGCACCTCAAAATCGAGCGTGACGGCCTTCAACGTCGCGGCCGACGCTCGGGTACTCATGGTATCCATGATAGCGCGGTCGCCCTCTTGCTTGTGCCCATCCAGCGTGGAACTGAAGGAGCCAGGGCCGGCCTGTTTTGATTGTTTATGTATGAAAAAACTTTCTACTCATGAAATAAATGCGCTGCTGTTGGGGCATTGGTGAACAAGGACAACCAGAGCTTTAGTACTCATATCCTAGTAATTCCGATCATGTACTATTATACGTACCGTCTTCAGGAGATTGCAGCAGAACGTCGTACCAAAAACAAATCTTTTACCGCTGCCTTCCTCATTTGCGTGACCGAGACCCCTCGCGCGCTTCCGACATCGACGCCGTACTTGTGGGCCAGCTCGGGTTTCACTTGCTTGAAACTCCCACCGGACGTAGCCGTTTGGACCTGAATGTTGATAATCCTGATAGGGTAGGATTATTTGTCATGCTAGCAGTTGTATTACAAGCAGTGTATGATCAAAAAAATTAGTGTCGAGTCTGATACAGAGAAAAAACTTTTGTCAGTACAAACAGCCCCATCCTCGTATCCAGCGCAGCGTCCATAGTACTGTTCTGTGCCCCTCGACCAGAAGTGCCGCTGGGTGCGCGTTCACCGAGCACATCCTCTTGGTCGATTTGGAGATTTATGTACCTGGAATTTTCGTTGTGCGAACAAAACTGCTGTGAGGAGTAATTGAGTACGCACATACATCTTGTCACGCAAGAACTGCTAAATATCGCATGATCTTATACAAAGAAACCTTCATCCCAACTACTTGAAATACGGCTGCGTCTGCGGCTGACTGTTCGCCGTCCCGGCTCCCTCCCCAAACGGTGAGAACCTCGGTCCCCCGGATGGTGCACTACCCCCCTGCGCCGCACTGCCGCCGCCGCCGAAAAAGTCGGGTGGTGCGTTATCAAATGCAAAAGTGTCCGGGTCTGGAGGATTTCTAGATTTGTCATACATATTTTCCATGACCCATGATGTCTGTGATGCATGCCGTAGCATCACAGATTTTTAGAGCGCTTTGTGATACGTGTACCGCATGGGAAACGCCCTCTCCGCGTAGCACAAACTGGAGTCCTCTTGCTGGTCATGCAATACTACAAATTCTTTCAGAATCCAGAGACAGCATTACAAGTTTAGAATGTTCCAGACCCAGACACTTTTGCATTTGATATGCGTTTGAGGCTTGCGATGACCCAAAACCGGTATTATTCGGCTGCTGCCCGAACGGCGTTGGAGCGGGAGGTGGTTGCTGCTGTGGAGTATTCCCGAAAGGAGAAGGGCCAGGTGCGAGGACGGGTTGCTGCCCAAACGGGGTTGGTTGCGGTTGGTCCCCGGGTTGTTGCGGGTGCTGCTGCTGCCCAAATTGAGGTTGTTGTGGTCCTGCTGGTGGGGGTTGCCCGCCAAAGGCATCACCTCCGCCGTCGAGGAAGTGGAAATCCTCGGCCATGGGGAACAAGTTTTGACTTGATCGTATTCACCTTCTTATAGAACCGGAACCCGTGCGTGTAGTAACAGGCCGCCCCCTACTTCCGAAGCTCTTCACAGAGGTCTTGCACCGCAAATGCTGGTCCTGGTGCCCGCCCTGTAACCGCACTGCTAATGTCTCCTCTGCTTCTTGCAGTTCTGCTGGACCAAAAGGTTTATTTCCGTATAGCAAGCACTGGAGTGGTGAACAAACGTCCGTATTCTCTGACGAGCGTAAAATCTTGGATTAGGTGGTCGACGTGAGCCGTATGCGATTGCGACGACAACGAAAGTAGGAGCGAACAGAAAGATGAACAAGGAGGTGCTTTTTATATGGAAACGGTTGCTGCTATAGAAATCAAAACCTGTTTGCAACTTTGTAGTAGGGGACAACCAGTACCAGTTCGAAGAAAGATATTGTACATTTCTACAGACCAGGCTAGCAAGATCGTCTTGCCAACATCAGCTAGTCATCGCTCCGAGATGTTCAGATTCTTGCCCTCAGTTGTTTTGGCCAAATGCGCGAACCACATAGAGCTGCCTTCAAAGCCCCATAATACCCCACTAAAAACTGTCGCTAAAGCCACCAGACTTGGTTCAACATCGTGCCCGCGAAGACGTGTACTAAATCGAGATCCATTTGTCCGTTTTTTTGGACGACGAATGCGACACCTCCGTGCTGGGCAAGGGATTTTTATACCACAATTATCAATGACCGGGCCTGCAGTTTTTGTCAACAGAGCATTGTCAAACTGCAACTGCGAGTCTTAGATTCTGTAATCTGCGTGACATCATTTAAGTACATTCTTTCACGGAAAAAAGCTTCTCCGGCCATCCGCTTTTCGCGGAATCGTTTCTTCCCCGCCAACAACCGTCGTGCGGTGCAAAATCCGCAAACCCGCCCTTCTTGGGTCCCCCTGCGTACCCTCGGTTGCGTAGTGTGCCAATCCGAGGTTATCGTTGATAGCAAAATCCCCCTTCTGCCACTTCATCGCCAGCCCTATATTTTCTTCCATCGCCTTCTGTAGTTTCTCCGTCAGCTCCTTTTGCACGATCCGCGGATGGAGAAGTCTCTCCTGGCCCCGGTTCTGATCCACATCGTCCCGCAGCCACCCGCTGCAGAACGGCTCCCCGCAATGAAACAACATCGTCGTGTCTTTCCGGTGGGGGTGCTGGTAGACCAGAGGATGCACCGGCGCTTGCCTCCGCCCGGTGACCATCCACAGCGTGCTCCAGCGATTTCGGCAGTCAGTCGTCTGCTGTTCGTAAAACTCTTTCAACGGCATGAACAGCGTGTCCCCGCCCTCCGCCACCGATTCGAAGTACATGGTTTGGTACTGGAACGTATCCAGTGCAAATATGTCTGGGTCTGGAAGATGCAAGATCTGTGATACAGCTCTCGCATGACCCAGAAGGTCTGGACTGTCGGCTCTAGCATCGCAAGTTTTGAGAAGGCTCCGCGATGCACAATCCGCATGAGAAATGGTGCCTTCTGGTCACCAAAAGTGCTGACTTTTCGTCCTGGTCACGCAACACCAATTTTTGCTTCGACGAGATTTAGCATGACAAACTCGGAATCTTCCAGACCCAGACATATTTGCACGGGATAGAACGGCGTCTCCATAAACGTCCCGTCCACGTGCCACCCGGATCTCCCAACATTCGTACACCCCTCCGCCTCGTCGTTGGATATGGAACTGTCAGGATCGAAATTGACAAAATCGAAAAATTTGTAATGCATAAAATACATGACGCGAAATGTGTGCGATGCAGAGCAGGCAAGTGAGGCCGATTGTAAGCCTGTTTGGGGTTATAGCTCGAGCTGCTAAAGCAGCATGAGAGAAGCAGTCTTCCTTGCCTAAGCAGCATTACAAATTGTATTCAGGCACCACCAGAATTTGTCATGCGCCACTTAGAAACTGGGTTCGAGCTGGAATGTATTTTATGCATGACAAATCATTTCGATTTTGTTAATTTCGATTCTGACACTCCCATATTGGAAACGCGAAAAATGTCGGAGTGCGGGGACTTCTCGTGCTTGTGATATGCACCGCAAAAAGATTCCATGTCTTCATCGTCGTGCCAAGTTGTGATGCGGATCCTGCAACAGGAAAGATCAATCTGTGTTGCTCAGCCCGCAAAAACTGTCAAATTTTGAAATTTTTGGCTCGAGGGCGAAGTAATGGTGCTTCTCCTACAGACTATGGGCCAGGTAGATGAGAAAGAGCCTTTGTATAATACGCTCTACTGCGCGCATTGTCCCAGAACAACTTCTTGCAGATGCAAAAACTGCAGGGCAAGACCCAGATATCATATTTGTTTGCAATGCATATGTGAAACGTCGACTCGATTTTCCCGAGGTGTTTCGAGAAGTCGACCTGCTGCTGCCCCGTGAAGTTGAACTGCTTGCGGAAGAGGAGGAGGCGGTGCTTGACCAAATCCTCTTTTACTTGCGTGAAAAACTCCGTGTAGGGAGAAGAGGAGGAAGAGGAGGAAGAGGAGGAGGATCCGCCCGTAGTTCCAGTCTGGTGCTGTTCTTGGGCCATCAGTTTCGGCAAATCTACCCCGTGAATCTCCGCGCCGAAGTGCGGGGCGAGAGGGGTCAGGGAGTAGAAGTTGTTCTTCATGGGAGAGGAGGATCTTGCATGTTTTTCTTCGGAAGTAGTATTGAAAGTGGATTTTAGTTTAGAGGAGTTCTTCCTCGCTGGCGGGCTACATGACGCGGTGTCGTTCCGTTCGCTGTCGTCATCGCAGATCGGAGAAAAATTAGGCTCGCCGCGCTTCACCATGGGGCTTGCGCGTGTAGTTGTTTTGTGGCTGCAGGAGGAATTGTCTTGTCGTGGCGAATTGTCGATGTGGTCTGCGGGGCACGAGTTCTTGATATCCTCCGAAACAAGGTCGGGGATGTCCTGTTCAGCGAATGTTGTTATGCAGAACAAGGGAAGAGTTAGAGTAGTCAACTTGCTAGCGAGTAACAGAGTGGTCGTATACCGATGGCGATTTAATAGACTACTTCTTTTGGGCGTGATCCGTACGGCCGGAAACCGTGCTCCAACTCGTGCAGGTAGAGGGGAAATAGAAAAGGGCACCGCAAGCATGATTCAAAGCATTGGTATTCATTTTTAGGATGCTGTTTGCAGACGGGACTCCAAATGTCGCCTGGGTTGCTACGAAGGTAAACAGAACTCAACTGGTTGCGCGGCCTGAGTGCTTCATGAATCTCGCATTTTCGGAGAAGTAAGTTTCTCGAGACGCTCAGTCGCATTGCAAAACATGTCGAACAGCTCAGGTCGCAGCGCGCATTCAGAATGGCCCGTGTTTTCGGGAAGGCAATAAACTGCAAGAAACTACTTAGGCAAGCAGCGCCGCCCCCTTCCGATAAAAATGTGGGCCGGTCAGAAATCTGGCCGGGAAAGAGATCAGGAAGGTTCAGCTGGGACGATGGGCCAGCGAGGTAGTAAGTGCCGGTCGTGGCCCGAGGGCAACCCGGACTCACTGCGCAAAGAAAAGCGAAGTGCCCACGCAGCGCGAGCACCCCGCAGCAAGCCCGCGCGCCTTTGGCCAGAAAACGAGAAGCGGCCCCCGCCGTCTCTGGACAGCGCAACACCCCAAGGCGGAGATAGCGCACGGGCCGGGACGGGCGCGCGGGCAATGCGGGGGCCGGGCCCAACATCCCGCCGCGGCCCCGCGCCGCGTGGCGGATTCCCCATTCCCGGAAACAGGCAGAAGGGGGGCAGCAGCCTCATAGAGGGCGGCCGCGCCGCCGATCGGGCGGCCAGCGCAAGGAAAGGCGGGCCGCCTGCGGCGGCATAATACGCACGACGGGGCGGGCCGGGCTTCGGCTACCACCGAGGCGGGGCATGGCCGACGGTTCGCGTCCGGTTTGCGTATGCCCCAGGTGTGAAAACCGCAGGCCGGCGGCCGCTATTCTGCTGGACGCGGGTAGATCTGCGCCCGGGAAGGCCCGGCCCGCCGCCCCGGCTGATTCCGCCCGCCCCCGGCGGGCCCGCCCGGGCCGGCCGGCGGCACTTTCCAAGGCCGGCGGGCGCGCCGTTTCTTGGCCCCCTCTCTCCGGGCCTTCCTGGCGCGCCCCCGGCTTTGTTCGCGCGTTTTCACGATCGCCGCGGCCTTTTTTTCGTCACACAGTGCGCGCCTCAGCTTGTATAAATCCGGCTGATCTTCCTCGTCGCCCAGCGGCTGGCCGTCGGCCGCTGGTGCGTTCACGTAATCGGTCACGCCTCGGCTGCGCGCGTCCCGCGCCTCTGCTGCTCTTTTTCCACAGCACAACCGCAAGACTCAACCCAAAACCCGGGCGCAGTTTTTCGAACCGCGCGGGATCAATCTTCGTCGGCGTCTACGTAGCTTCCGGCCGCTAAACTGGCGACCAGGAGCCCCCGGGCGGTGGGTGTTTCCCCGGGGCGCCCGGGGGTATTTCACCCAACGCAACGCATGGCCCGGTAGAGCGGCCCGCCGGGCGGGGCCCGCCGGGATTGGTGGCAGCGCAGGCGCGGCGCCCGGCTCTCCGCCTCAGCTTCCGGCCGCGGCGCGGCGGCCCCGCGCAGTTGCTCCAGCATCTTGCTAGGCGCCCCACTCCAACAAAATCCCGCGGGGGGCCCGCCCGAGGCCGGCGGCAGCCCTGTGGCCACACGCCTGGCACAGGCAGCGCATGACAGTGACTAGCCAGCCCGCGCCGGCAATTCGTTCGCCGCAGCTCCGACGGCGCTACGCTTGAACTGCACTCGCGTCGGCACTTTAGACCGTGGAGAGAAAGAGAAGGGCACTCAGGGGCTCAACTGAACACACACGCACACAGCAAATTTGGGATGAGCACTGAGATAGTCCTCATAAAAAGCCTTCCTTCCTGCAAATGCAGCAGTTGCTAAACACCCGCTGAATGAAGCCATACTAAGCGTTTCCTTTTTGATATTTCGTTTCTGAGAAAAACCTTCGTCCTTGCGTCTTCACCAGCAACAAAGCTGCTTTCGATTTTTCCTACATCCAGCGGAACGAGTCCTATGGTTGGGGCATGCGCATGTAATTGTTTGCGTTTCTCACATGAATCAAAACTTCAACCGGAGGCCCTGCAAAAACAACGCTGCGGCTCCAGCTGCGAAGGGTGCTGAGGAACCTGGAGTGAGTGGCAGGTAATGTTCTCTTGAAACGCAGTGCAAGTGCTTTCTTACATCTATACTTCCTCACACTAAAAGAGCTATAGTGTGCATCGGCTTAACAGCTACAATACCCAGCAACCCCAGCGAGCCCACGACTGTGTCGACCGTTTTTGAAATGGTTCCCGGTTTCTCGGTTTCGACGAAATTTACTTTTTTGTGCAACCCTTCGAAATAGTGCTGACACCTCTCCACGTCGCCCGTGTCCGCCATACCTAGAATCATAGATATCAAGTGGTGTTTTTTTATGTAAAATCTTCATCAACATGTCCAAGAGCCAGCATGACAATAAACGACAAAGCAAATAAAAACAAGAGCAAGAAAAATTCGTACATTCCACAGCATCCACGATTTCCTTCGAAAACTGTGTTGGGAGCGGGTTTTGTGGCGTGATGTGTGCGTCGCCTGGCAGGGCCTCCATGCAGATACTGGGTGCTATCCCTCGCCCTCGGCATTGGTTGTAGGCTCGAAGGTAGTGTTTATCGTCAAACCGCATCTTGCCGAGGTCGCCTTTTGATCAGTGTTTGAGGTGCTGTTCGTTGTAAGTGCTAGTGCACTAGCATGAGAAACTGAAATTCACATGGTGCACACACACGCTCATGATCGAAATCGATCCTGATTCTGCATTATACACTTGAACTTACCGACACTGGGATTCGCCAAACTGTCTCGCGGCTTCCATATCAGGCCTCCGTACCCGGAGTATGGGACCGTAGCAGCCATCTTGCAGCGTTTCCTCGCAGCTTCGATAGATACGGATGCTCCTTAACGGTTAGTTCATGAAAAGTATCAGCATGTAGATGAAGTAACTTATATTAAGTTACTGATCGAGCTCAGTAGTTCTGGTGTATGTAATCGCAAAAAAGACCCAGCAAAGTGGTGGTTTATAGCGTTAGGTTCTGGTATTCTGGTACTACCTTCGGGTGCGATCAACAACGAAAAGCGAAAAGTTGAAGAACGACAGAAACTTTGACGACAGAAACTGAAGAGACGACAGGAACGGAACGTGAAACAACGGACGCGTTGAACCATATTAGCACCATGCTTGCTATATTTCAGGAAAAAAATAACTCTGCCGCAGAAGCCAGCCCTCTCAATCTAGACAAATGAAGCAACTCTCAAACAAGCGGCCAAACAAAATGCGGCGGAGAAAAGATCTAAGTCAAGTTCCATTTTTTTTATTTTGGCTTGAAGAACACTTTGATTAAAACTGTGGGAAGAATAACAGGGAAGAGTGCATGCGCAGGTAAAACCAAAAGAACAGCGCAGATAAAGGAACCGATACGATCAGTACTCCGGCACTGCGCGTCGACTTTTCAGTTTCTCGTCTGGTGCAATCTTTAAGAAAATATCTCTTGCTTTCTTTGCCCGAAATATCCTTTGCAAAGTAGACGCAATCGCGTCACAAAGGCGTCTCTTTCTTCACCAGCCAAATTTTTTTTCCCGTCCGAGGTACTGAAGAGTTCTGAGACAAAAAAGTCAAAGCCAGTGAAATCCTTGTTAATCTGTTGTTTGAAAATGAGAAGGGTAACATAGGAGTAACAACCTAGCACAAACTCTCCGTTAGCAAGAATCCATCGTGTAGTTCTGATTCTCTAGAGGAGGGACTGTATTGTCGACAGTTGCTCAAACTCTTCAATTTCGATCTTACTCCTGTGACCAAAATTGAAAATCGTGTGCTGCTACCACCAAACACACTGACTCCTACATATTCAATTTCAACTATGACAGTTTCCGTTTCAAAAAGTGAAAAAAGAGAAAAATCAACATCAAGGGGGGGAACAATCTTTGTGTTTTTATTGGGGGAAGAAAAGGTATTTGTGATGCTGTTGCAAAAACCGCACTTTTAATTTTTTCGCTGTTTGTAATAGTCTAGCACGATGAGTATACGGCTAGTATGGTCCCCAGCGGTCCATCATTGGGCCTCCCTTGCCTCGGGGCATCGGCATCGGCGGACCCCACCACCAGTCCCAGTCGTCTGATTTTGGATTTTTCTTTTACAAATTCTGCTTGAGAAAGTCAAATTCCGATTGAATACATCGCGCATTTCAAAAAAAAATCAAGTTCCGGACGTCGAATGACAACTACATGCTATTCCAAAATCCGAAATCCGCATGCTTTTCTTGTTGAAAAGTCCTGTAATCAACAAGTATACCGTAATAGTCGCCCCACTTGCCCATGCCTTTTCCGCCATACTTGCCCTTCATCATGGCGGCCCAGTGCGCTTTGCCCGCCCCCTTCATTGCACCCTTTGATCTTGGTTCCTTCCCTGCGGCTTTGTCAACAACGATGAAAACGTTTGGCTTTATCTCGTACTTGTCACGGGATAATACCTCCTCGTAGGTGTCCTTATCCTTGAAAGAGACGAAGGCGATACCTGGGTTTATTAGTTTGTACGCGTGTTCATGATGGAGATGGTCTGCTTCGAATTTCGCTTGTTTTCACACTGAATCTTCTGCAACAATTGTTGAAACGAAAAGATCTGATATCAATGTCGGACCAGGCTCTGATGCAGAAAATGAAACTCAAACTACCCAAAAATTGGTCAAAAGAAACTGAAGTGTAGTACCTTTGTGTGATGAATCCTTCTGCTCGGAGTTTGGGTTTTTTAGTGGCACAAATATGTCGGTGAGCTCTCCGAACTGGCAGAAGTAGGCTTCCAGGTCTTCTTTTGTGAGGTCCTCTGAAATTCTCGTGACAAATACCTGATAATCGATATGATATTTCATGCATCCACCTATTCATAGTGCACAAGCACATGCAGTGTCCCAAAGCA
Organism: Amoebophrya sp. A120; assembly: GCA_905178155.1. Taxonomy (NCBI): domain Eukaryota; class Dinophyceae; order Syndiniales; family Amoebophryaceae; genus Amoebophrya; species Amoebophrya sp. A120. The sequence goes on along the minus strand of CAJINV010000003.1, from coordinate 11,911,913 downwards.
ACTGCACCGGCGTGCTATGCAACACAATAAGTTCAAACAGACCAATATCATACCCTGTTTCCGTCCTCGTTGTGGTGATTTGACGAGGTGTAGCTGCCTTGTCCGCCTCCGCCACCTTTACCGCCTCCCCAGCCCTTCATCATCCAGTCATCATCTGTTTTGTCGTTTTGTTTGCCTAATGTACACGAGCAGCGTGACAAAAAGACCAAAAACCAGCTCTCTATGATCCTCCGATACTTTAACTTTGTTTCTGTTTGTCTTTGTACACATCACGAAAAATAAAAAACCAGCCTCGTCACACAGTGTAAAAATGAAAGTCAAATAGTCAGTACACATGCTTCCCCACCAGCCGCCGCCATAGCCACCGCCATAGTGGTCCATTGCACTCGCTGAGCTGCTGCCGCCGCCTTGTCGTAATGGCTTTGCGTCGTCGACTACTATGTCGTAGCCCATTATTTGGTGTGGTGCGTTCTGCAGTATCAGTTCCTTGTCGACCGGCTCTTCGAAGGAGAGAAAGGCCATACCTGGAAATAAGGTTAGTAGGGATAGAATTTTTCAAACCGAATCTCCATTACTGCAGTTCCTCCGCGCTTGCGAACCAGTATAATGCGCAAACGAAGCGAAGAAGGTCGCATTTCCAGCCGCGTGACGTGTGTGTGACTTGTGAAGCAGCTGCTGGTGACCACCGCCTGCGGACGACGACCCTCACGGTGATGGCCCACTTTTCTTGATGCTTCATTCGGAAAAGAACTGCGGAACCGTTTTGTTTCAACATCCCCTCGTTTCGACATGAATGTGGTCCTGAGCAGTGGCTGGCTGTTGCCCTTCACGCCAGAGAGCCGGCGCGCCGGCCGCTTGCCACTCGCAGCACCGTGCATCGCGAGGTGGACGTTGCGCCTAGTTGATGTGCTTTCGCGTCTCACGACCCTCGCGTCTGGCATCTTCCCTTGCCGCCAGACACAACTGGTTTCCAACGCAAAGCAAGAGACTTTTGGGAAAACGAGAAGGAATCGAGCGGAAGATGATGTTGATGCGCTCTTTTACTACTGAAGGAAAGGCACGATAACGACCTTGGTCTTCTTTTGCAAGTAGGTGCTTCAAAATCTGTCCGGTTCTTGTAAAAACGAGAACGCTTCTCAAATCACTCTGCAATTGGTCATGCCGATGAATGCTGCTCGTAACATGTAAGTAGAGGTCCCTGCCGCTGTGTTCTTCTTGACCACTACTTTGATATTTTATGATTTGCAAAGACTTGTTTGTATGTCTCACAACAGCAAGTCACTAGGAGACCCACCAGCATCACGACCATACATCTTCGCACAAACGTGGTCTGCTCTCGGAGGACGAGAGCGCACAACCGCACCCTGCTTCTCGTCCAGCAGAAGCTGGAACCACCACAAGATCTTGCGATCGAAAAGGCTCAGCCACGACCTCGGCCGCTGCCACAATCAGTTTCAGATTGATCCTGTGTCCAGCGAGATTCAAGCCAACTCTCCAGCTCTGGCTCTGACTCTTTCTCCGATAAGGTGTAAGTGCATCTAAGTACAACTACCCATACGGTGTTCCTCGCAGTGCCGGTATGAACCTTTTTCCACTCGTAGCTTATTTCCCCCGACTTTTCGCTTCGCTTCTCGACGGTGCCCGCGGGGTTCTGACGCAGATGACCCTCGCGCTGTGATTGTTCTCTTGTTTTCACATAAGAGCCACAGCCTCGAATTATGACCAGACCAAAACCAGGCTGCTGTCGCTCACAGCAGTGGTGTACTCTGTTATAATCTCCCCGTGGTCTGCGATACCGCCGATCACCTCCAACACGAGAAGCAAAACGGAACGAAAAGCACAGAGAGCTGCTCTCGCTTCTGTTCTCGTACTTTGTCGCTTTCAGAATATAGAATCTCGGTCTCGTAGTGCATCTCCCCTGCTCGCTGCTTCACAAGTCACACGCACCTCTTCGCTGCTTTCGCTTGGTACAGATTTTCCTGGCTACTCCATAACTGCGACTCACGTGCTACTAGCTCGCGGGAATTATAAAACTGCATTTGTTCTTTTTCACGACCCTACTCATTCGCATTTCTTATCGCTAAGACTCTTCTTCATCTCATAGCATTGTCGAAAAACACAATCCAAATCGAAAATCGTGGAGGATCAGATCTTGCATCATTGTAAATTGCACGAGAAGTTTGAATTTCCGTGCGGAGAGAAAAAAATTCACACGAGCCCGTTTTTCATCTTTCGCAAAAAACAACAGTTGTGCGGCGAGTTGGACGTCGTGTTTAGGAATAGTAATTTCTAGATCGAAATAAGAGAACTCGTCTCCTCACAAGAGAGACAAAACCAGAAGATGAATCGAACTTTGGAACCACAGGCGGATCTCTCTTTTTTCTTTCGGGGATCTCTCTTCTTTTGACGAATAAACTTCTGATATTAGATTTCGGCAAATATTTGTTTATACTCAAAAACCAAACAAACCTTTGTGTTTCTCGACTTCGCCGTCCCGCTGTTTTGGCATGTAGAAATCGCATACCTTGCCGAAGCCCTCGAAGTAGCCTCGGATGTCGTCTTCCTTGAGCTCATGCGGAATTTTGGTCACAAAGACCCGGTTTTGCTGCATTCGCTCTCCCATTTTATGGTACTTCTTCTATCGCTGGATTTAATACTACTTCGTAGTGCTGCTCCCTGCTTGACAGAAGAAGCTCCTGCTATTGCGCCGTACTATTTCCTCCGCCTGGTGTAGTAGAAGTTCGGGTTCCTAGCAAGTAGATTACGCAGATGTTTTCCCTGCTTGACGTCGCGTGACTGGCACGCGCGCTGTGGACTAGACCGCAAAGCGCCGGTCCGTCGCGGGTAAGACAATAAACTTCTCTGGCCGCTTGCTGCAATCGGACTTGTAGTTGCCCTCGATGCAGCTTGTTAATTTGTTGGTATCTTTGTTCGCAGACAAAGACACTACAAAGTCAAAATCGATACAGAGGTCGTTCTAATTGAATGCTGTTTCTTTATACCTCTGCACTTCTGCACTTCTGAGACACAGCTATCGATTGATCCAGAGCAATGTTGATTGTGGCGTTTCAGTCAGTTTATTTTCTTTTCAAGTGATAGCAGCGGATACTTTTCTTGTACTAGATGGAGTATTTGTATCTATCAGTCTGAAGTAGAAGTTCAAGGTGCGTTACAAATTATGTCGCGCGTTTTCGTTCTTTTGCGAAGACGGCGTCGCGCTTATTCCTTCACGTCACAACGAAAATTAATACAAACCCGTCACAATCAAAACTGAGGTAGCAGCTTCTACACAAAGAGAACCCAATATCGGGGACGTGAACACTGAGAGGCGCAGTGGAAATTTCGAGAAAAAAAAACAACGGGGAATGAGTACTAGCGAAAACTTTTGTTCGCGGAGGAAATACTAAAATACGAGGGCCTGAGGGTTCAATTGAAAATTGATGGGTTGCATTAGGCGTAAAAGAATAGTTTTCACTAAAGCAATGCTTCACAACCATTCATCAGCAACTCCAGGCTAGTATTGCGTAGGCGTATCGGTATCAGTATCAGGACAAAAAGAAATACCGAATCGCAGTACTATGAAAAAACTTACATTACAGATCTCCTCTCATTCTCATCGGTCAGCAGATTTTTGTTCATCGCGCAGCGTTTTTGGGGATGAAGAGTCGTGCTCGCTCGATCGCTTTTTTATTCTTTTCTCGACAGTTATTTGCTTTTTTTCTAAGCGAGTCCGGAACATCTTCTCTATCACTCGAGGTTTCTTGTTTTCAGCTCGGATTATTTCTCGACTGATTTTTTTCAAATCCACATTTCGCTGTTCCGGTGCATTTTCTATTTCAACAACTCTGTTCCTCTCATCATAAGCATTTTCAGCCGTACATTTCTGTAATTGATTCTGTTGCGCTCTTGCGTCAGCGTCTTGAATTCAGTTCATTTTCCAAAAGTTACTATGCAGATGCATGAACCAAGCAAAAGTCAACGCAAGTACGTTTAACTAGACTGAGCACGTTACATTCCAAAGCGTAACTTGGCCCGTGCCGCAGCGCACTAAAACACTACTACTCATTGTCGCACCTTCGCCATAAACATTCCGCTCTGCAGCTGCGCCGTGCAATTCCCTATCGGGATGTTGAAAGTAACTGTGCTCAAACCAGAGGCCTCGGTAGTTGCTGGCGTCGAGAAACACCAAGTCTCGAATCCCCCCACTAGCATCTCCGCCAACTTGCACAACCTGGCTGGCCAGGATCTCCTCCCGATTTGCTGTAAAGTTCCAACAGAGTCTCTGGATGAGGATAGAAGATGTTGTACTATTCGCCGGTGCTATAGGCACTCGGTTCTCCGCGATCAGAAGAGTGCTGCCGTCGTGCTGTAACAGCTTCCAGCTCAGTCTGGCCCGCGACCGGAACGAGCGCGTGCGACGAGGTAGGACATTTCTTGGAATTACGCTCGTGCAGGTTAAACTCGACCAGGTGTCGAGGAGCCAAGAGCAATTGGAATTATTTTTGCTATCGGTTTCTCTTTCTCGTCGTCTGCCCATAGTATTGCCAGAGGTTGTCAACGTCTCCGCGTCGTCTTGCTCTTCTAATTCCATAGTTTGATACAGCTGAATTTTCGGCTTTGTAGACTTCAAAACGCTAGCAGCAGGGGCTGGCTTCGAACCTTGGCTGGACGCTGCGGAGCCAGGACGGGAAGGAGGAGGGGAGTTTGGGTTTGCACTTCTTGTACCGCATAAGAAATTTTTATCGAATTCCCTTTCGTCTTCGTTCAAACAGTCCAATTCCTTCACCGCTAGAAGAAATTCCTGCCTGTTGCTGTGGTCTTGTTTGAGCAACGAAGCGTCACCGCTGCTACTGTACGCTGCTAGGACCGGATTCAGCTCCGTCGCTTCCACACGAATTTTTTGAAAATCGTGCGAAAGGTCGAAGTTGTGGATGTAGTAGTATTCCCGGTCTGGAAGTAGTTCTTGTCCTTCTTGGTCTCCTTCGGTGGCGCCTCCTCCTGGGCCCGCAAATTCAGCACTGTAATTTCTATGTTGGCTACTCGTATTCGTCATGTTTTCGGCGCGATCAGCATGAAGATTTAGATCAGTAGTACTAGAGGCGGTAGTAGCACTGCTTCTCCGTCGACTCGAGGGGATATTCGTCGCTACCGGCTGTACGAGATCCAAATCCTCGACGCACCACCTGTAAAAGACCTCGTAGCCGCGACTTGCATTCAGACAGAGAATCTGACTTCCGCAAGAAAGGAGAAGGAAAGACCGCGAGTAGTGGTCCTCTTCCCTGGACGCTGCAGCAGCTGTGTGCGTGTTTCGTGTGCTATCAACGTAGTAGTTGTACCGCATGGCCACTTTGCTGTTTAGAAAGAGAAAGGAATTTCTCATGCTGGTAGAGTGTGCAGGAGTACTTGCAGATCTTGTCTTGCTGTTCTTACGGGCAGAGAAAGAGGGCTCGCGCGGTTGTACTGCGCCGGATGACAAACTGCGCGAATGAGACATCGCACTATAATTCACCCCCTCTTCGTCAAATTCGGTACTCAAATCAAACAACGGGCACTGAACGAAACATTTTCCGATCGAGTTGTAGATTCGCAGCTCCGAGTCACCCGTGACAATCGCAATATGGCCGGTGTATGGGTCGGCCGCGAGGGTGCGGATTGGAGGTGGAGGAGATGTGTAATAATTTCCTGTAGTCCCCGCAAGGGCCGCCCTGGGGCTCATCACATTGTCGATCCAGAAGAGCGTCCTGGAAGCATTGGCTATACTCCCGTGCTGCATTTCATGTTCCTCTTCGACGAATCTGCGTTGTACTAGAGATGAAGATGTTTCCGATGTTACATCCAGCAAACTGTGCATGACCACAGCATTTTGCTCGATACAGAGCAAGCCACCGAAGCGATACGGGGTGAGGAAAGTAGGCGACGATTGTCGACCGAACTGATGCTGTTCTACTTCCGTGAACATCCCGTTGTTGATCCTCAGCCCAAACCGCTTCACCACGACAGGGTTGTCAATTGGTGAGAGTAGAGAGGATATCGACTGCTCTTGACCAGTCTGAAGAAGCAAATCTCGACTGGCGTCTAGTCCGCTTCGTCCGAAGGAGCCTGCTGTCGCTCGGGAGTGAGACGCAGCTGCTTCACCCGATCGCGCAGCAGAAGTTGTCTTTCCACTTGTATCACTTGCAAGCAGAAACCCCTCCAATTTCTGTCTTACGGCCACGGAGGCAGAGAAATTTGCGCTCGCGCCGCTCGTGTGAGAACACGTGAAATGGACTGCGAGGAAAAGTTCTGCAGATTGGTCTTGTTGATCTCTAGGTGCTAAGAAAGTTGCACCGATCGCACTTTCAGCTTGATTTTTTGAGTTGTTGATGTCTGCAGAAGTGCCTGCAGTTGCATTCTGCATGGCAGCACCATCGCCACCTTCCTCTGGCAGCTGCTGCGACACTTCTTGACTTGCTTTCTGCAGCAGGTCCGCCAATTTCCCATTCCGTAGACATTTCCGCAATCCCCTCGCTAGTCGCAGCCTCGTTTGCTTCATCTTCTTCGGATCAAAGGGGCAGAGGCTGAAGTGAAACTGGTCCAGCGCAAAATGAGCAGCCGGTCCTTGCGGTTGATGCGCTGTTGTTGCAGATGCAGCAGTAGTGGCTGCTGGTGCAGAGACGATCGGCTCGGCGCTGTTCTTGGGCAGAAAAATCGCCGCGCGCGACGCTGGACGGGTCGCTGATGAAGTCGGCGCGTTGGAACTGCTACTACCGGAGCCACTTGTCAGTTGTAATGCAGAAGTTCTTGCAGTTTGCACATTGCTGCTCAATTCCTCCCGAAACTCCGTCAAGACCGAAGGAATCCACGCTTGGCCGGACACTAGCAAAAATGCTTCCGCCCGCTGCGGGTGCCAACAATAGATGCTGCCAGTTGCGTCTAAGGTTAAAACACAGCAAGAATTTTTTGGCTTCATCATTTCCACAGCCTGCACCGCAACTATGGGCGCGCCTTGGTTCACGTCCGGATCATCTGCTGTTGCCGGGGCGCTACTCCAGAATGAAAATTCCACTTTACTTTCCCCCACCGCCGTCGTTCCAACTGCTTCCTGTCCATTTTCCAGCCAAACTTCCAAAAACCCACCGGATTGCAGCCCGAGGAGAACGTGGCTTGTTCTGCCTTCGAAATATTTGCAGTGTAACACGCAGGAGCAGAGGCAGCTGTCCCGGGTTTTCGACAGAGCCGCACTCACCGTCTTGCCCAAGAAATCCCCACCTAGTATCGCCCCTTCTCGTTTCAAAAACCCGCTGCCGGATATCCGGAAACAATCAAAAAACTCCCTGCCGCCCAGGACGACGAGATCCGTCGTCGCAGCGATGGTAGTGAGGAGGCCAAATTGCTTGTAGTACAGCAAAGTGCTTTGCTTCCTCGACATAGTAGTTGCCGCTCCAATATTTTGTGAATTCGGCATTGGAACTTTCTCGTCCACCTCGTCGTCTCCCTTTATTGCCGGCGGGGCCAGGAGCGTGACTTCCGCAAGGATTTGAACCTCATTTGAACCGGTTCTCCTATTGCTGTCCCAGCGTAGCAGGGTCAGCTTCTGCTCTACAGTGTTCGGGGTTCTCGTGACTGCGAGGATCCAGCGGGAAGAAGTGGCAGGGATAGCTCTTTGCTGATGTGGCGCATCTGGTGGCAACGTCTCAGTTTCATGCCGCGACGAAAACGGCGGCGACACGGCAAGATGCTCGACTGGCGATAGGACAGTCGTCGCAGTAGTTGCCCTATCTCGTTGTCTACCGCCACTCGAGGACGCCAAACTCAAGTCCGCAATCTTCCTCCCGGCGTCAAACAGGAGCACCCTCCCATCCGTCGTTCCCACCAGGAAGTGTTGGTCGTCACTAACCGTCACCAGGGCCGAAACCGCTGCACCAGCGTCATGTAACTTGAAGATCTTCTGGTGATCCTGGTGATTTCTAGTGCCGCGTCTCGTCCGGGCATAGGAACCAAACGCAGATGGCGATTTGTTCGCGCGTGAGCTAGTGGCAGGCGTCCTTCCGCTTCGTGTTCGAAAAAGATTGTTCCCACTTGATTGCCCAACTGCCTGCTGTTGTACCGCAATCAAATTTTCCCGGCTCTCCACAACCAGCCGTCGGGAAATCGGTGCGACGAGTTCGCGTGCAGGAGCAATCTCCGTGGGGAGCGAAACGACGCGAGTTAGAGAGGCGGTCACGTTGGCTGGGAACGGGTGCAAAGGTGGGCTTGTCTCGTTCTGAGCCTGCTGGCCTTGCTGCTCCGCGGCATTTCTTATCCTGGATTCTACCAAGGAATCGCCGCCACTTGCAGCCGACAAGAACCTGCGCTGCTGCAGATCACACAAGGCTTGGCGCTGCTTCGAAGTTGTTGCCACAGTAATGTCTTGCTCGGACTGCGGCCTTCTCCAGAACGGCGGAGGCTCGGTGGCAGCATTTTTGCCACTGGTCCCCGCTGCGGTTTTTGCACCGGTAGCGGACTGGTCCGGTGGCGAGGTCGCATCGCCGGTCGGACTTGCGGGTCGGGGACCCGTGCTACTGGACGCAGGAACAACGCCGCTGAGGTCCTTCGAGCCGTCGGCAGGCTTGTCCTTCGAGCTACGAAAGATGGAGAGACGTCCGAAAAGCCCCATGACCCAGATTTATGTTCGCCGGCTCCGAAAGCGAAATAAGCCAAACGCGAAGGGCTGGCGAGGTGCACCGATGCAGCTAGGTTGCTTTCGGGGCGACGAAAAAGCGAAATCTTTGCAGCATGCCAAAGAAATCACGAAACAAAAGGGATCCGGGGAACACAAGAGGTCCGCAAGGAACCAAACAGCAAGTGCGCGCAACACGAATACGAAAATGGCCGCAACCACAGAAAATACGCGGAGGAAGTGCCGCCGCACATCGCAAAGGAAGTACGCTACGCGCGCCGAATTTCCGCCGGCCGCGGGTCGAAAAAGCCGGCGCTAGCCGCGCGCCGAGGGCCAGCGGCCACGCGATGTGGCCCGCGCCCCGGCGCCGGGGGCCTTCATGCCTCCCGGGCTCGCGGAGGCCGTGCGCCCCCGACAAAAACGGGGCGGCGGCCTGGCGGTGGGCTACCTGGCGCGCTGGCCCGATGGGTGGCGCCGAGAAGCAGGCGCGCCGCAAGGCCGCACGGGCGCGGAGGGCGCCCGTGCAACGGCGGCCGGCGCGGAAAGGGGCCGGCGCCCCGGGATGCGGGCCGCCGCGGGCGCGGCGGCAAGCGGGCCACATGGGGGCCGGGGCCTTCTTTGGCGGGGGCCCGCGCCATCGCGCCGCCCCGCCGTACGGGGCTGCGCTGCTGGCCTCGGAGTGGTCGGCGCTCTCGTCCTTGATGGAGGTCGAATCTTTCGCGGCGGGCTCGCTTCGGCTCGCCCGAGGCGGGCGAGGTCCGCTTCCAGTTCGAGGCGGGCGACTTCGGCGACGCGAAGGAGGGCGGCCGTGCGCGGCGGAGATCCCCCTACGGGATGAAGGAGGAACGGAAAGACGCGCCATAGCCTTCCAGGCGCGCACGCTTTCGAGCCCAGCGGTCCGCTGCGCTATCAATCCGGCAGAGCCAGCCCCCCATCAAGTTGAAGGAGGTGGCAGCCTCGGGGGATTGGGTCCGGCACCGGGTTCGCGCCGTCCCGCCGCCCCCTGCGCGCGCTTGTATCTTTCTAGCCGCGCACCCATGCGCCGGTCGGTCTTTTTTGGCAGTGGCCTCCTCCGCCATGCGGGGCCAAGCTCGCTGACTTCCGACCGCACTGGGACCGCGAAAGTTTCGCCGCCTTTGCAATACTTCCCAACCCGCGCGGGGTCTACGCTCCGCTCCTGCGCTTTCCGCGCCGGCTTCGGCAACGCCGCCAAAGCCTTCAATGTCCTCGGGGCCGACTTTAAGGCATGCCAGAAGTTTGCGAGGCGCGCAGCCCGCCGGTACGGACGGGCAGAAGTCATTCAGATCTTCCGGCACTTGAACCGCAGCGAGGCCAGCCTTTAGGTTTTTCGCACCCAAGGCGGGAACGAACGGCGGCGGCCTTGGTCGACGTCGCAACAGCAGGCGCGTGTCTTCGCGCTTGCCCTCTTTTTCCTGTTGCTTCTCCAACTGCTTCGCGCCGGTCCTATGAAGGGGCGGCGCCCTCCACGAGGGCTCTGGCCCGATTCAGCTCGCGCGCAGCAAGAAAAACAAGCGCAAGCGCCCCGGCCCCTCGATCACGCCGGCCCCCCGAGCGCACGAGCGAGAGGCCCCCCGAACAGCGATCGGGGGAGGCGGATCCGGGCGCGGCGCTGGCCATAGAAAGCCGCGCCCCCCCCCCGCGGAGCGCAGCGGGCCAACCGAACAACTTGGCCGGCGGGACGGTGAAGAACTGCTCCCGGGAATTTGCGGCGCGGTCAATTGCGTAGCTGGCGTCTGCAATGTTTGCCATCGCCTCCAGACCGGCCGGCTCTTTCAGGTTCCCATCAAAGCAGGCCCGCTTCAAAATCCTCCACGAGCACTCCATCGCCTGCGCGTGGTAACCGTCGCAGCCCGGCACACGGGCGGCGGCGCATTCCGTCGCACGGCAAGCGGGCCGCCGCCAAGGGTCGACGTGTCAAATGCCGGCGCTCTAGGCCCGCTGCGACTAGAAAACAGAGGCCAAAGATTTGCAGCAAAGCTGGATTTGCAGCAAAGCTGGATTTGCAGCAAAGCTGCGGCAGCGGCATCTGGCTCGCTGATCTAGCCGAGCACCGAGAACACACGTCAACACAACTACGCAGCCACAGAGCAAACTTTTCAGTCAAGTTCCGGCACTCCTCAAAAGTACTCAAACAGAAATGATTTTTTTTCGCTGTGCCTTTTCATGTAAGCAGACGACTTTCGTTTGCAGCAAAAATCAAAACCAGAATCACACTTGCAAAACGGGCATTTTTAACAGAATTCAGAGCGAATTGTCGCCATTCATGCAGGGCAGATAAAACTATCCGAGGTGAACCATTTATCGTAGCAAGTGACAGAAAAGTGAAAATGTGGTGAAACTCAACGCTCAAAAGAAAGCAAAATAAATGCACGATGTGTATGCCTACTCGTTCTTTATGATTAAATCATACACTCAATACCGAAAGAAGAACGGTTGTAATTTTCTATTCACTCCCACCATGGCCTTCTCAATGGCTCCGTGGACAATCGACTGAATCGTTGACTTGATGAACTCCCAGTTCAAAAAGCTCATCTCCTTCAAAGTCACACACGGGAAAAACTGCAACACTCCCAGCCTCTCCTCGTCTGCAGAAGTAGTTGTTCTTGACGAAGTTCTAGCCCCCGTTGATCCTCCGCCACTATTCTCTCCACCTCCCTCTTTCCCCCCGTAGAACTTCCTTTGCAAAACTTCATTTGGTTTCACCAAAACCCCGTGGATGTCAATCACCAATTCCACGTCTAAAATCCCCTTCCAGGAAATCACCGCCGGGATGCGCAAATCTAGCAGCTCAAACAACAGCTCGCTTCGCTTCAGCATGTTTGCCAGCACCTCCTTGTTGCTGATGCGGAGTCTGTGCTGGTAAAACGTCAACTCATCCTCGATCTCCGCGTCAGTCCGGACATTCTTGTTGTGAAAAGAAGAACTTCTCTGCTGGTAATTATTGCTGTGGTCCATCACCCCCATCCGCTGCAAATAATCAGGGCTGTAGTTGTTCCTATCCAGTCCCAAGTGCCTCCTTCCCGTGTCGATCGTTTTCCCCCCGTACCGCAAAATGTAGTCGTCCTTTTGAAAGTGGAGCTCGATTCCGTAGGGCAGGGGCACGTCCGGCGTGACTAGTTCCACCGTTTTCAAGACGAAGGACAGGATCTCGTCGAGCCCGAAATTCAACTCCGCCTGGAACTTCCTCTCCGCTACGCTGATGGTGTTGAACCCATTGTAGAAGTCGAAAGATTTGATGGTGTTCCAGTGCAGGTGTTCATCTGGAGATGCAACGTTTTGCTCCTGCCGCTCCGGTGCAGTACCGGCACCAGTCCCTCCAGAAGAGTACGCATCACCTCCGAAGATCTCCGCAAAGTCAAACTCGTTCTGCAGGAATTTTTTCATCCGTTTTCTCCTCTTTCCAAACGTCGAGGCCAAAACCGTGCGCAGCGCCCCAACCGGGCTCGCCTCGACGTCTTGCATCTCCTCCGACTCGATGTGTTCGTGCTGGTGTAACAGTTGGAGGTACTTTTGGACCAAAGTAAACATGTACTCCGACTCCTTTCTCGCCTTATCCCCGACCGACCCCACGTCCGCCGTGACGAGCCACAGCTCTACTCTCGATTCCAATAACCCGAGCCCGCAGGGAGGGAGTTGCTGGTTGGGATTGGGCTGCGGGTGCTGCGGTTGCTGGCTCGCGGACGATGAAAACGCTGCGGCAGGGGTTCGTGAGGTCAACACCCGGCAGGTCACCGCGAAAGAGAACAGACTCGCCGTTCGCGGCCATTTCGTCACGTCGAAAACGACCTGCGGGAAGGTCACCCGGTGTCTCGGTGCGCCTTCAAGGAAGAGCTCGTGGGCAGTCATCAGGAAGACGTCCTCGGAGGTGAGGGATTCCTTTTCAGATCGTTCCTGGTCTTCTTGCTCTTTATTTTCCTGTGGGTCGACATCATTTTGGTTCGCTTCACCATCACTTCCCGCCGGCATTCTTTTTTCATCGGCGTCTTGGTCGGATGGGGCTTCTTTCGTCGTCCCCGCATGCACAAACCAGGCCTTGGAAGCGGTAGCTTCCGTGCGGGCGTGGTGTTCCCATTCCGAAGAAAGAAACGCGGAGATCAGCTCGTGATGCGAAGATGCATCAGCGGCCCTTCTTCTCTCAAGTGTGTGACTTTTGTCGTTTGAAGACGCTGCTGCTCCTTGTCCCGTATTTCTGGTGTTTCTCGGCTGTTGGATGCCACCCACATGACCCCCGCCCCCGCCGAAAAGCTGCGATACAACATCCTCATCGCTTTCGTCCTCTTCCCCATCATCTTCTCCGTCCGCCTCCGCTTCCCTGCCCTTTGCTACCTTCGCCGCTTGCTGCACCTTGTTCTCGAATTTATCCAAATTTGCGTCAAACAGACCAAACTTCGAACCGGAAGACAACAATCCCGTCTGCTTTATCCCAGAGAAAAGAGCTAGCAGGACATATTATTTCTTGTATATGCAGAAATAAACACACTGAAAAACTTGTCATGGGCGGCCCCATAGCATGCTGTTTGGGATATGCAACGCAGGTTTTTCTCTGATGTATTTGTTTTTGCATGACAACAAACATGACCTGCCTGCTTTCTTCTGTGTGATATGCTTCAACGCCAACAAAATCGGTTTTTCGATGAATTCGCCTAGGTTCGGCACGAGATCGCGGTGGACGCGGTTTAAAAAGTATCAAAGAGAAAAATCCCCCCTCCCCATATCGAACAGGTACGTTTCCGGAAATTTGTGTTGCTGATTTGAGGTCACAAATGACATTTGTCTTGCAAGAAGACAAGGGCAGAAGCTTCCGCCCCATTATGGAAGCGATTTGTCATGCTGTGAGGCCTAAAAGGGAGCCGCTTGCCATGCTGCACAACTAGAACCATACGCCCCCAGCTAGCCTGGGGATCTGGCCGCAATGCCTCTCTGCAATACAAACCTGATTTGTGTACTCAAATACAGCATCACAAATTTCGTTTTCGATATGGGGAGGGGGGATTTTTCCTTTTGATAAAAAGTTGTACCCCGTGTCGACCTTGATCCGCGCTTGGGGGATCATATCAAATGTAAAAATGTCTGGGTCTGGAAGGTGGTAACTTGTGATGCTGTCTTTGGTTTCCAAAAAAATCTGTATTGCATGACTAGCAAAAGGCGTCCAGTTTGTGCTACACGGGGAGGGCATTTCTCATGCGGAATGAGCATCAGAAAGCCTTCGAAAAATCCGGGATGCTAGGGCATGCATTACAGGCGTCATTGGTCATGCAAAATTTGCATCACAAACCTGGCAATCTTCCAGACCCAGACATTTTTGCATTTGATAGATCAGGCGGAGATTCAAAATGTTCGCGTCTGCTTGTGGCCCGAGGTTCTTGTATTCCGGGCTCGAATTCTTTTGATCCTGGTCTTGTTTATTTTCACCCTGCTTCTTCTCTAGTGCCTCGAAATACAGCTCCGGATGGCGGTTCACTTTTCCGTTCTTACTCTTTCGCTTAACAGCGCCGGTACTAGCTTTACTATTTCGCAACTGTTGCATCAACCCGGGATCCCGCTTCCGCGTCGTGTACTGTTTTACGCCCTTCTCATTCACGGCGAACAAGGGTAGGCGGAGGAAAAAATCCAGTTTCGCTTTTGAGAGCCACCAACCGGCGGCGCACCGCAGCGAGTCGTGCAGTTCGAGCGAGGCCAGCTCTTCGAAGGTGGACCCAGACTTTTGCGCTGGTTGATAGTGGGGACTATTGGGTGAAGGAGCAGCTCCTTCAGGGTTATTACTGTGCATCCCGTAATTGCCAGCTGGACCGTACTGATGTCCGCGAAAGTTGTCGCCAAACACGTTCAGAAAACTGACTCGATCCTCGCCGGACAATCTGCAGCTGATCGTCTTGATCACCGGAATTCCGTGCACTTGCACAAAATCCGGGCGGGCATTCAGCTGCTGCAGCAAGACCTCAAACGCGTCGGTCAAGCCCTTGATCGGGAGCCGGAACATGCTGGCGGAGCTGTCCTTTGGTCGGAACTTTGCGGACAAATCCGCCGGGCAATCGGGCAGGTGGAGGAACTGCTGGGACAAATGATACCAGTCGCTCGCGCAGAGGTTGGAGGCAAAGTTGCCAAGTCGGGAGAACTTGTTGGGCGGAGGTGGAGGCGGGGGTGTAGTCCTCTTGCTGTTCTTTGACGGCGGGCCTAGTAGATTTGCGAAGAAATTGCTACTGCCGCTCTTCCGGCGTGGTCCATGCGCGGCATCCATTAGCCGACCCTGGCACAAAACCTCTCTCGCTGCGTCTTTCTGCTTGGGGGACAGTAGCCGGTGGTTCTCCTTAGCCGTAGTCAGTGCCCGGAGTTGGTGGAAGGTGGTTAGCGACAGCACCGGCGATTCCGGGAGGAAATCGGAAACATAATCTAGCCAATCTATCGTTTTCCGGCCCCCCTGGAGGGGAGGTCTTTCGCTAGGAGAAGCAGCGCCATGATCCTGCTCCTGGCCCCCATTGTTCTGCTGGTCTCGTCGTCGTGCAATGCTTCTGAAGTAGAGCAGATTCCTACTTTCATCCTCCGCGAGTTTTTCCGTTGCTGAGGACCCGGCCACCTCGACTGCACCGGCATTCGCTTGCACATGGTCGTCCACGTTGGGCCCTCCCAGTGGCCCCCGTGCACCAGCGTGGTTCCCCGCCCCCGCGGAAGGTCCTGCCGCTGCACTCGCTGCGGTGATGGGCGAGAAGAAAATCTCTTCGTCTAACGACTGTAGAAAATCCTCCTTGCCGTAGGATTTCATGGCCTCGAACTCGAAGCCCACCTTGTGTGGCGAGTGCGGGTTTCCGAACAAGCGACACTTAACCTCCGACGGGGCGACGACCACCAGTGCGGTCTCCGGGGCGACAAATTTGTTCTCGATGTCCAAAGCTGCGATACCGGCTGGCTCGGTGGATGAAATAACAACCGGACGCTGTGCCGGCTCGTGTGAAGAGGAGGAGGAGGAGCCGCTGGTGGTGCCCCGGTTTGCGTTATCAATATCGACCGCCGAATGTCGATTCTCGTTCGCAAAATCTTCAACATCTCGGTAGTCTATTCCTCCAACTTCGTCAGTCCCAAGCTCCATCAAACTTTCTAACACCGGCAATTCCACGGAATTTTCCAACCTGACCATGGGAGGCGGAAAAATCCGGGTCTCCAGCGCTTGTCGAGTGCCGTTGAGGAAAATTTTCTGCACCTTTGTCACCAACTGAATCCGCGCGAGGCTGGATATAGCAGAACTCTCGTCTCCGTCGGACGAAGAGGTAGCAGCTTTTCTTGCGCTTACGGATATTACGCCAGGAGATGTGCAAATCCAAATTGAAACTCCGCCGAAAATAACCAATGCGAGTAGTTGTTGAGTCCCGAACAGGAGGCGGGATAGCAAGCAACAGCATGGTGCTCTTCGCTTTTTCAAAACAACCTGTACTGGTGAACGAAGACATCTTTTCGCTTTTGCAAAGGAATTTTCAAGTTCTTTTGAAGGTCTCATCGAAACGGAGACACAGATTTTATCAATTTAAGTACTTAACAAGATAAATTTCGCAGACACAAGAAAATCTTACACTTACTCTTACCCCAGAACATCAATGATTTTTGTGATATCAAAAGATTGCGCTTTGCCAGACTATTCGCGATTTGAGCGTGAATGTGAATTTTATGTGAAGCAGAAACGCGACAGTAGCATGGACACGCATGTGAAGCAGAAACGCGTCTCCTGAAGCCGGGACGAAAAAACTGGACAATTCTTCCAGAGCTTTCCACTCCACTCCGCTCGGGAGCACAACTCTCTGGCTTTTTTCATACTTCTTTACTCTGGACGCGACCATCAATCTCTCCCTTCTTGTGCCCTCGCAAACTGCGTTGCTGCTCGGTCGCTCTTGCGGAATTGAGGTTGGAGACAACAGGAAATAAAATAACAGCCCCGCTTTCCACTCCGCCCGCAGCCGCCGACGCCGTCGTCTCTGAGTTCCTTTGATGCGTCCTCGCTACCTCTACAAATTCAAATTCAAATTTGTGCTTGGCCAAAAGCTTTACAGGGTGTTGTAGTCTCTGCAGTAAATCTGGTGGTTTATTCTGAATAAGGAGCTTGACAACTGCTACATGTGATTTGTTGAAATTCGTCTTTGGTAGTGGTACATTTAGCTTTTTCATTTGAATAGAACTGATTAGGCGTAGCTCCATTTGGCTCGACGCTCGTACTCAACCGAGCCCGAGCGCCAGCGGCAAATGGCACAATAAAGCTTAATTTGTCTCGATTCGGTAAAGTTTTGGTTCTCTTTTTTCCATATTTTCCTAATAGAAACTTTGTTCCCAATGACGCGCCGTAAAATTTTCACGGCTCTCATCATCAATCAACAATCTTTGGAGACCAAAAACGGTGCTGTTCATGGCGAATTCTGGTTGAAAAGAAATTTTGTTCTGTGGCTAGTAGAAGAAGAGCGCCGTACTTCTACCCACTCCGTTACAAATTTCATCTTGCAGTTCATCAACGTCGCATCACTCCCCCAGATCTGACCCGGTTGTGGTGGTCGCCTGTTCGGTTTGGTCAAAGTTGCTGCTGTTCAAAGACCGGGAAGAGAATTCTTGCTTCACTTGCTCCTGCTCTTCCGCATCTTCCTGAAAATCCACAGCTTCCTCCTGCTGCAAACACGATGAACCCGCGAATAAAACTACTTCCTGCTCAAACGCGCTACCCGCCGTGGTGACCACGTGTTTCAAATCGAGTTTCATCGGCTTATTTGCGTCGGATGGTGGTCCTACTTCTGGCTTCGGAGAGGAAGAACTTGCAACGGAGAGGACCGCCTCTGTTCGATTTGGCGACGCCATGTTACTGGACGTACCGGAGAATACACTCTCCTGGTCGGAAGAACTGCAGGCTCCTGCGAGTGGGTCATCACTTGTGTCGCAGCTTCTTGAGTTGTTGCTGGTCGTGATTCCGAGCTTCTCCTCAACCTGCGCCAAGCGCTTTCGCAAGGTTTTAATCGTGACAAGATTTTCCAAAACCTCGTCCACAGAGTCCGCGACGAGAACGTCATCCTCGTCGATTGCATTTGCCGCGTTTCGGTCATTTATTACTCCAGCCTGATTGTACAAAGATGAAGAATTATTGCCGTCATACTTCTGCTCCGCGTCCTCATTCAGACCTGCTACACCGACTACAACTCCCGACGAGCCCGACTCTGCGGTCGAACCCCGGGAGCTGCTTTTCCTGTTTTTGATGAAGAACCGGTCCTGCAAAATCGCGTACTCCCGGTCTTCTGCCGAGGGTTTTAGAACCACAAGCTCCGGACTTTCCAAGTACAGTTTCCGCAGCTCCTCCACCTCCTCCAAGTCGATCGCCAAGACGTGTCTCGCGACCGCCTTCCGGAAAAAGGTCTTAAACTCGTGGGAGGTTTTCCCGAATTTTCGTAAGCTCTGCTCGTTTACGAGGAAGGGGATGTGCTCCGCGAGAAAGGTGGAAACTGCTGGGGAGATTTTCGTCGCGAAATTTACCGCAGCGTTGTAAACCATCTCGATCATCTGGAACGCGAAATCCACCGGGCCGTCGGACTTAGGCGTGTAGGAGCGGATGACGTCGAGAAAAAGGAAGGGAAAGGAGAACACGGTCAACTGGATTTTCGCAGCCGATGAAATGGACGAAGTAGTCTGGGTTGCGGTTAGTGTAAGTTCATGACTTTTTATCAAATCGTGCTAAAAAAAAAACTTTCGCCTATCAAATCAACGGGGGGAACAAAGAAAAAATGCATCGAAATGCAGGAGATCACACCCCGAGAACATTCTTTCGTCTTGAATAAACCAAATATACTCCGTTCGCACTGCTCGTCTTCTGCCCTCCTGCTCTGTTGCTGTATTTCTGCGTTTTTCCCAATCTTTTTTCCAGGAATCCGGCGATCTTGTCTTCGAGCAGCAAATTTGTCACCCCGCACTGCTTGATAAACTCCTTCGCAACGCGCGGCGTCCACTTCGTGAAGACCACCGCGAAAATGCGCTCGATCAAGGGGATAAAGTACAGCGCGGGCTCGTGGGTGCGCATCAGGACAGTTTTGGTCAACATGTTTGACGCCGGGAGCAAGGAAAACAGATCGGAGTAGAAACTCTCCTTGCTCCTTTTATTTGTTTTTGTCCTCCCCGTTGATGTACCAATATCGTTGTTTCTTTCATTGTAAAACAGCTTCTGGAAAACGGTCAGCAACACGGCCAAGTAGCTCAAAACGAAGCGGCACGCGATGCCAAGTTCCACCTTGTTCCGGTAGGTAACCGTGCGGAGCGGGAAGAGCGTGGGGAGTTTGGTCGTCCCGGTCGTTGCGATAATTGGCTTTGATACTCCGTTTGATGTTGCGGTTGTGCCACTGGAAGTAGTACTTTGTGCTGCTGCTTTAGTGGTTTGCGCTCCTAAGCGAGCTGTTTGCTCGGCAGGAGGCTTGAGGTTCTCTGCCGCTGCTGCGATCGGAAGCTCTAGCTTCGCTTCCGGTGAGCGTTGGTGGAGCTCGGGCATCTTTTTGAACTGATTCTGATCGTTATCGCTGAAGTAGATTGTCGTTGAAATACTACGTTTACTCTCTGTTCTTGTCAGAGAGCGCTAGTGTCTTTAATTTCAAGGCGCAATCTATTGCAAGCCTTATGTCTAAAGAATAGAACGCTTGCTTTTCTTTGATAAATCAAAATTTTTGGGAAGAGTTCGGCCTTCGCAATCTCCCTGCTCTCTGAAAGCAGCTATACGTCAAGAAGGCAAGTGGCTAAAACTCCTGTGTTTCAAAAATAATCCAATAGGCCAATGAAGTGGTAAAGTAAGCACTACTGTCTGCCCAACCCAAAGTAGCCTCTCAGATTCTCTACCCGGATGAACAATCCCTACTAGCTGAGGCTATCACAGCTGCCAAGGGTTCCCTTTTGGGAAGGAGTCAGCTATTCGTTTGTTCTACTTATCTTCATGTCCACGTTTCATGTTCGTTTTCAAAAAAAGCTCTGCCACTCCGTGGTCAGATGCGAGGGCACACCTTCTAGGAAATCGCGCATTTGCCTCCGGCCCTGTCTCTAATCTTCGTCGCTAATATTAGTAGAGGCCTGCTAGTCTTCTATCTAAAATGACATTTATTTTTTCGCTTGTTGTTTTTGACATTCAACGGACACAAGAGATGCTGAAGTAGCTGTCGAGTCTGATAAAGGGCAGCGCATGTCGTGCTAGTTGCACCACAGCGGGGGGGCTCCACGTGCTGTACGCATGTGGAAGTACCAGGCTGACACACTCCTTTCAAAAAAAAGTCATGACGTCGTGGTCATGATGGTAAAAATAGAATAACAACACAAATCAGCTAAAACTTCGCTTTATTCTCTGTTGATACCATTCGACTTAATTTCGTCTATCACTTCGCTAGATGGGTTTGGTTTTATCATTCTCGAAACGTGGTTTGCCAATATTCTCAAGTGAATGCGTCGACCAGGTTCGTTAACTATCACTCCCTCCATTGTACAAAAAAATTCGTTGAAAAAAAGAAGGTGGGAGAAGTTCTTGAAAAAGTATCAAAACTACTAGCTTCGACCTTCAAAATGGCCATCCTACAACCTACATACAATTTACTTTAATCGTCAGGCAAGTCTTGGATAAACTCGCCCAAGCCGTTCCCGACTTCTTCGCGTTCCGCATCGGAAAGCAGCGAACCCTTTTCCTTCGCATCCGTCCCTGGCACCTTCAACTCGTTCGACGTGGTGAACGCCTCCTCCACCGCCTTCTCCCCTTGCAACAAATTCTCGCAACTGTGCTGCACCACCTGGTCGCGCAAGCCTGGGGGTAAATTGAGGAGTTCCGCTTTCGCGTCGAGATCCGTGTCGTCCAGCCCGGGGTCCTTCACGTCGGTGCACATCTTCCGCGCGAGCGTCTCGTGGGCGCACTTGGCGGACCAGTCCGAGAGTTGCGTCAAGCACTGCCCTATCAAATGCAAAAATGTCTGGGTCTGGAACAACGCAACTTGTCTTGCTAAATCTGACTGCCAAAAGCTGTCGACTTTTGACCTAATCGAGCGGCAGTTTCTGATGCAGGGTAGGCATGATAGAACTCTCACAGAATCTGTCATGCTATGTCCTACATACCAGACCTCATGGGTCATGGAAAACGTGCATGACAAGTCTGGCACTTTTCCAGACCCAGACATTTTTACATTTGATATGCCCCTCGATCTTGATGCTGGTGCCCAGCTCCAGAGACTCCTGCTGGCCCTTGACCAGGGGCTCACACCGGAATGCGTGGGTCGGGCACTTGGCGTGCGCCGCGAGCGCTTTCAGCTGTGCTATCAGGTCGGTGTTTATCTGATCCAGCGATTCGAAAAAACTGAACGCGTCCACCTCCAACTCGCTCGTCGCTTGTTCCCCCAACTTGCTCTTAGCCATCGTCGCCAGCTTCTCGTCGGCGTTTCTTGCTTCCTGTTCGTACCACTGACCATCTTTTGCGTTCTCTTTCTCTACGTCCGTATCCGCGAAGTCACTCAACTTATCCTCCTCCTTTTCACCTTTCTCGCCACCCCCCTCCTGCTCTGTTTTTCCCTCCTCCTTTTCCTCTTTTTGAAACTTTTTTCCGGCCGCAATTTCGAAGTCGGCCTTCTTTTGCAGCAGGGACTCGCAAGGTTCCACGAAACCGCTCAGCACCTCGGACATGTCATCGTAAAATTGCAGGAAGGAAGAAGGGGACAGAGCATCGCTGGGTTCCTGCTCAGCGGAGGTTGTCGTGGTTCGAACCTCCGGTGTTGAAATCTTTCTCTTTTCGGACAGTTGTTGCAGCGAAGCAGCGGTTCTGATTACTTCTGCTTCATCTTCATTTACCGGGTTATTTGCGACTTCTTCTAGGTTATTCTCACCCTCGGATGTTGATGGAGTAGACGAAGATTCTTTTTTTGCGCTAGCTTCCTCCTCGGATCCGGCACCAAATGCAGGAGCTGCACCGGGACTCAAAGCTCCGTCCAAAGCTGCGGGAACATCTTCAGGAGTTCCGGACTTCGGCGATCTGGGCACGCGGCGCAACATGCGTTTTGTTTTCCACTTTGCGGGGTTGACAGTGGTAGCAAGAATCTCGAGGAAGGACGTTATCGTGAGTAAAAACCGACGACATCATGATCCCTAGTAAGTACCCCACACTCGTCAAGATGGGTGCTTTCCTGCTAAGCAAGTCGTGAAGCTTTCGCTGCCATGCATGCCTCTTGCTTCTGTGGTACAGTGCTCTTAAGTAACAGGATTAGCCGTAGCGCAAATGCTTGTTATCCTCTTCGCAGCATAATTTCAACTGCGAAAACACAACCACAAATGCAAATGCCCCTCATGGAGAGGCACGATTACTCACAAATGTTACTTCTGCACATGATGTAAATGCGCATGATGACAAGTGTGGCCTAGTAGGGATTGTACCATCGGTTTTTACACAGGATAGACGTTAACCAGGTCTTTGTCTGTGAAGCGTTGTCCTCAACATTTGGGGCGCTGCTGCGCTGGTCCTCTGGTGTGCCGGCAGGCTGCGCGGGATGTTTTCCGAGCTCGGTGTCCGGCATATTCGAGGTAGTCTGCAGTGCTGCGCTGTCTTTAATGAAATCCTGTCGCGGTAGGTCTAGGAGTTTCAGTGCTTCTGCTTTGTCCTCGCTATTCCAATTTTCTTCCCCCAATTCCCTCTGGTAGATGCGTTGTTTTTCGTCCTGCGATTTCCCGTCGAATGCCTTCTCCACTCTGGTCAGACCGTCAAGCCGCTTCTGCTCCGCCTCCGCTGCATCCGCCGCGGCTTTCGCCTCCGCCGCTGCCTTGTCCTCCGCCTCCTTGCGCTCCGCCTCTTCCGCCTCTGCTTTGGCCTTCTCGGCGGCGGCGGTCGCCTCTGCTTTGGCCTTCTCGGCGGCGGCGGTCGCCTCTGCTTTGGCCTTCTCGGCGGCGGCGGTCGCCTCTGCTTTGGCCTTCTCGGCTATCGTGAAGAAAAATCCCCCGTCCCCATACCGAAAAGGTATGCTGCTGAAAATTAGCGACGCTGATTTATGGAGTCTGTCTTGCAGGAGGGCAAACACAAAAAGTCTGGAACTATGAGCAGGCAATTTGTAATGCTGTTGCGCCGACCACATAGCAGGCCTCTGCTATGCTAAGCACCTATACCAAAACACCCTACACCGGCTTAGGCTTTGCCTGCAGTGCCTCACCGCAAGACATTTTGTGTACACAAATCCAGCAACAGAAATTTCCGCTCCAATATGGGGAGGCGGGATTTTTCATTTTGATATCGGCGGCGGCGGCTTCGGCCTTCTTCTGTGCCTCGACTTTGGCGGCCGCTATTGTGAGGAAAATCGCCACTCCTCCCCATATTCAGAAGGAGGCTCCTTCTCACACATGGTTTGTGTAAGTACACAAGTCGCTACTATCGGCTTGTGTCGCTGCAAGGCAAGGAGGCTCACTCGCGGCTCAGTTTATGCAGGCAGATCGTCATGCTATTTATGAAAATGCGGTTTGTGCTTCCCATGCTGCACATGCAACGCTTTCCGCTGCTTCAGAGCATTAGGGCACGCTACGCGCGTCTTGCCTTCTGACATAACACTGACGAGTTTGATTTCTGTATATACGAAAGCAGCATTAACACATGTTGCCCTTCGATTATGGGGACGAGGCGATGGACTTCAATATGATAGCCGCGGCGGCGGCTTCACGGTCCGCCTCGGCGCTGAGCCGTGCCTGTCTGGCCTTCTGCTTAACCGCCTGCACTATGCATTTTTTCAACTGTGCCTGGGTCTGGAATGAACATAAAGCTTACTCCGGTTCACATGGAAACATCTGTAGTGCTGGAGGCGGAACGGCAACAGTTGGCCGCTGGTTTTTGCTATGCAGCAACCCAATTTCCCATGGAGAATCGGCGACATGAAAAACCCCTCGACAATCAGACCTGTGATGCGTTTGTCTGCATGCTAGAAAATCGGCGTGATGCGAAAAATGCATGACAATATCAACAGGCTCACTCTCGTTCCAGGCGCAGACAACTCAATGCACTCGATATTCGTAGCCGCTTTCTGCTCCATCCCTTCTTCGTTCAGCCTCCGCGCCAGCGCCATGGTCTCCTGCACACCGGTCCGCGTTCCCGCCGAATCGCTAAACTGAGCGCCAAGGGACTGCATGTCTTCACACACGCCGCCCATGGTTTCAAACTGCGACTTCTGTTTGCAAATGTTCGTCAGACTCTTGTCCGAAAACTTCTGGGCCAGCAACTTGTATTTCGAACTAATGTAGTGCCGGCGATTTCTCTGGTAGCCGCTGTTAGCTGCACTTCCACCGAATAAATCCCTTCCTTGGATAAAGCTCATAGATAGTTGTCCCTTCCTCTTGCTGTAGACGCTCGTAGAAGAAATCCCTTCCTCTTGCTGTGGCGGTTCCTCGCGCGGTGGACCTTTTTCTTGACCTCCACTCCTCCCCGCTGTGTCCATCCATTCGCTTTGTTCGGCCATTTTGAGCACCGGATCGAACTTCTCGTTCTCAATGCCGTCCATCCGCAACTTGTAGCTTTCCATGCCCTTCTATCGTGAGTAAAAACGTCCCCACCCCCGAGTAGATGTCACACACATTCGCATTTTTTACGAAGAACATTTGTAAAGTGCGTATAGTATCGCCAGCTTAGGAAGCAGCTCTAGTCATGTTTTAGAATTCATAATAAATGCCCTAGACAGGGTCGTAAGCAGACGGCTCTGTCATCATCCACGGCTGCACTTGCTAAGCTGCATTACATTGCAGAGAGAAGCTTGTCGTGTCTGAGTCAGAACACTTCTGGATCTGTGTAAGTATGTAAGAGCAGAATTCTCCCCATCTTGAGAATGGGTCGTCGTAGGAGTTGGGGGCGTTTTTACAGAGGATGCCTCCTCCGACTGATCGTTGGCATTCGTGGCTGCCGCCAAGTTGTCGCACATCCACTTTACACTCCCGTCCCCGGCCGCGAACTTCCCCCACGCCCACACAGTACCGAGAGACGCGCGGCCGCGTCCCCCTCCAACCCCACTGCTGCTCAAGGCGGCGGCCATGCGACCTTTATCGCCGCTGCCGTGCTGCACCGAGTAGTCTCCTTTACGATATGACTGTTCTTCCGGCGCCGGCTGTTGCTTTGTCAAAGCCATCAGCTTTCGCACGGTGAGATCCCCTATCCATTGCAACTACCGATCTGGGTCTGGAAGGTTGCAAGATTGCGATGCTGATCTCTTCATACTGCTGAGTTTTGTATTGCATGCCGCGGAAAAGCAAACAAGTGCTCCGCTTGTGCTTCTTTGTTTATATGAAAAAAACAAATTCTCTTTACGCACTCCAGAAACGCGCAAATATTTGTCATGCTTGGCTGCGTACTGCGGTCACTACTTTGTCGCTCATGTTTTAGCATGACAACTTTCCCGGCCCAGAAATATTTGCAATGTATATCCCCCTCTCGAGCAAGGTCGTGCTCTGCCTGGACGACGATATCCCGTAGCCACAGCTGATATTGTGAGGAAAAATCACCTCTCCCCTTATTCAAAAGGGAAGTCTGTGTTGCAAAAAGCAACTCCATGTCCCGGGGTGTTCGCTGTATCACGGAGGTAATTTCTCATGCTGTTGGGCCTACAGAGCAGGCATCTGCCATGCGAAACAGCTAAGCATAGACATAAGTACTCAGGCTCAGGATCTGTAAATCCCGGTGTACGCAAACCCAGCATCACAAATTTCGCATTTGAATAAAGGGAGATTTTTCACTTTCGCAGCTGCAGGCTCCCGAGCAGAGGCTGAATTTCTGGGACCACGGGCTGCAGTCGACGTTCCTGCACAAAGTTGTATTCGCTGTCGGGACACCCGTGCTGCGCGGGATCCACGCCGGCGTTGGTCCACTCCTGAGCCCAGTTTTCCAACTCCTGCGGGAGATCCTTCCGCGCCACTTGCAGGTCGCGCATCCATATCAAATGTAAAAATGTCTGGGTCTGGGAGAGTCATGCTGTTTTTGCATGACGCAGATGGTCTGGCATGGAAGCTCTCGCATCACAGGTTTCGAGAAGCTTCCGCAATGCGGGGCCCGCATGAGAAATCTTCCATTTTGGTGACAGGAAGTGGACAGCTTTTCCTATCTATGCATGAGAGATTTTTCTGTGTTCTAAAATGCGCATCACAAGTTCGGATCCTTCCAGACCCAGACACTTTTGCATTTGATAATCCACTTCTCGCCCTGGGTGTAGGGGGCTTGGCGGTACTCAAAGTTCAACAGATTCGCGTAGTCGCGGCCCGCGGGTCCCCGGTTCGCCATGTGCGCCACGTGCCACGCGGAGCACAGCACGGTCCATTCCTGGGGGGGTCTCAGCTCCAGCGCCGTGGAGGCTCCGGCTCCGGCTTCGCTGCCCGAGAAAAAAGAACCCTCTTGTCCTTCGAACGGACCATTTATTCCGTTCGCCGCCGCGTTCGTCGTACCCTCTTCTTCTCGGAAGGACGATACGGTCGGGGCGTTGCGCAAGTAGCCCTTCCGCTGCCAGCGTTCGGTGTTGGCAAAATCCACGAGGCCCGAGCCGAGCTTGAGCACATCCTTCAGCCAGTTGTCACTGAGCCAGATTTATCAAGTGCAAAAATGTCTGGGTCTGGAAGAGTGTAAACTTGTCATGCAGAGTTTCCAGATACCATGGCTGATGTCATGCAGAGTTTCCATGACCCATGAGGTCTGGAATGCGGGACTTAGCGTGACAGACTCTGCGATGTCTCCGCCATGCCTATCCTGCATGAGAAACTCCCTCCCAACTTGGTCGACTGTGGACAGTTTTTGGCACTCATGCAACACAGATTTTTGTATGCTTCAGATTTTGATTTACCATGACAAGTTACCACCTTCCAGACCCAGACATATTTGCAATGCATAAGATTTCCCGCCCCGTGTGGCCCATGAAGGCGGTCAGCTTGTTGCGCGTCGCCTCCACCGTCTCGGCGGCGCTTGCCTGCTCCTCGGTACCGTCCGAGCTGAGCTGCTCGGCCCAGATGCGGAGGTCGGCCAGTGCCGTGCCCAAATGCTCCAGCTGCACTTCCGCGCTCGCAGGTCCGGTGCCGGCAGGCGACCGTCCCCCGTTCGCGTGCAGCTCGTCGGCCTGGGAAACACAGGACAGGTCGTCTTTGTCCGTGCAATCGCTAAAGACGTCGTCGTTCCACAAAACCAGGTCCGCTTCGGGAATGTCGTAGGACCTGGGCGCGGACTTGACCTTGAAGGTCGGCGCCGCGCGCGGGGAGACCCCGTACCGCGGGTTGATATCAAAAGCAAATATGTCTGGGTCTGGAAAGTGCGAGCTTTGTCATGCAGCTTCTGCATGACCCAGAAGGCCTGGAATGTCGGCTCCAGCATCACAAGTTTCGAGAAGGCTCCGCAATGCTGAATCCGAATGAGGAATGCCGCCTTCTGGTAAGAACCAAAAGTGGGGACTCTTGTTCCTGGTCACGGAATACAGATTTTTGTGTCGATCAAATTTGGCATGACAAAATCGTCGGACACTCCTGCGGACCCAGATGACATATTTGCAATGCATAGTTGAGCAGCATGCGCAAGACCGCGCCCGGACAGCCGGACCGGGACTCGTCCGACCCGGTTTTCCCGCAATGCTGCTTCAAGGACGGCCACGCGTGAAACCCGGCCGCGTTTGCCTTGAATTTTTCCGACAGTAAATTGTCCGCAAAGGTGAGATAATCCGGAAGGTTGAACGGGTAGCGCTTGTCGTCGGACGCCTCCCAAAAGGTCTCCGGCCGCCCGTCGTACCCGGCCACCGAGGTGCTTATCGTGTTTCCTTTCGCCGAGGCAAAAAACTGCGCCAGGCGGTCGTCCATCACCGCTAAGTTGTCACTGAATTGGAAGAACGGCAGCGCCGTCCGTACGGGCTTTGACCCCTCAGACTTCCTCGCCCACTTATGCCGAGAAAACAAAACTGTGTAAATAGTGTATTAACCCTTTGGAGGAAAAAGTCGATGATAGAGCTGCCTGGCATGACAGCAAAAACTTGTCATGCGCGAGCGCTTCGTGAAAAGAAACGCGCACTTAGAATGGAGCTAGTGCTAGCCTATGACGCATAAGTAATCAACAACACGACGAAGAGTAGCTGTCTTGCATCGTTTCCAACACAAAGTTTTTTTTACCATACACTATCAGCGTTTTTTTCTTGGATACCAATCGTCTGCATTCGGATTCTCCTCGAACGGCTTCTCGAAGCAGGGACACTTCTTCTTCCAATCGCGGCGCGTCTCTTGACCGAAGGTTCCTACAAACGCCTTCATCTTATCAAGCGCGACCCCTACCGAGCCTCCAGCGGCTTCGTCCGTTGGCGTCCCCTCGAATAGCACGGGGCAGAGCTTCTCGACCTTGCTCAGCGGCGCCAGCTGTGCGTCGTCCTTCTCCTCCGCTGACGGGGCCGAATCCGGGGAGCAACCGAGAACGCTCTTCCGCTGGGCCAGAATCCCCGGCGTTTGCCCTCCGTCCTGGTTCAGCAGCGCCGCCGCCGCGGCTCGGTGCGTGTCCAGTCGGCTTCCTATCTTGGAGACAATTGTCGGCCCAAGGGCCGGGGCCCCGGCGCCCGGGCCGCCCCCCGGCGGAACCGCGCCCAAGAGTTTGCCCAGCCCGTACAGCCCGTCGCCGAGCCGCGCGAGCTGGCGCACGCGCAACGCAAGTTGCGGGAAGACCTGCAGCGTGTCCTGCTTCCACTTCTTCCAAGCCCGCGTCCTCGACGTCATGTCTTCCGCGGGCTCCACCTGCGTCTGGGGGTCCGTCGGCACGGTGACAAAGGCGGCGCCGACGGTTGTCGTGGCCGTGTTCCGGTTGTTGTAGGCAAACGGGTGCAGCTGCAACGGGTCCTGCAACAACTCGTTGCCTTTTGCCTCCATCTCGGTGGACAGTCCCACGTCCGTGTGGTCGTAATAATTCAGCATGACCTTCTGCTCCACGTTCGCCATTTGTAGCAAGCCCGCCGCGACGGTGAACAGGTCCCTATGAGGGGGCGGACCTTGTTTTCGGTCGTCAGATTTTCGCAGCTCCACGACCCGTTCCTCCTTTTGCAAGGCCCCGGCAGGACGAGGGGAAGCGCTGCCGGAAGTGGTGGACGACCCAAGTAGTTTCAAATCAGAACGGTCAGAAGGGTCGTCAAAGCGCAGTTGTTCACCGTGCGCCAGCTGCTCCGTTGCTTTCTTTTTACTCCGGAGACCATGTGGTTGGTCTCTACCTGTTTGCACAAACGACGACGGCCCTGCCATGCCGGCGTTGGTGTCAAACGTGCTCAGGGCAGTCCACGCGGTCTTTGCGAACGCGACCAGTTTCGTGGCAAAAGCCTTGCGCAGCACGTCGTACCGGGCGAAGGCTTTCTGCAGCTTCCCTTCAATCTGGTTGGTCTCGTCGCTGGGCCCCACCGCGATTTTGCCCCGCACTTCTTTCAAATCCGCGTCGACGGCCATTTTCTGTTTCTCGTAATCGTACCGGAGCTGCTTCTATCAGCTGCAAAGGCATGATCGCTTTCGTACGAATTGCAGTCTGGCAACATCACAGGTCTGCGTGCGAATACCGGATAACCTGCATGACGAATTCCTTTTTTGCTTACGGAAAATATATTTGTCATGCAATGCGTAGTAGAAGACCGATGCTTTTGCAAAAATGCATAGCTTGCTCTGACAGCTGCCGTCGTTGTCCGCCTTCCGGGGAAAGGCGATACAAAACTCGGGGAGCGCCCCCGCCGCGAGCGAGTAGAGCTCCTCAATCCGGCTCCCGTCCTTCAAGCCCTCCCGCTCCTGCGACGTCGCTTCTCTGCGTTGCATCAGGTTCTGTTTCAGGGACACCCGCGTGGTCCGAACCTCGGGCTCCGACCAGTAGCCCTCGTCTCCGCTCGCGGGCCTCACGGGCGGACCGTGGTACAGTCGCTCCAAGTAGTCCTTGCTCCTCCGGTGCACGGCGGCCTGCAGATTGCGCGCAAACTCCACGTCGTGCTGCGCGTACTCAGCGACGTTGACCTTTTTCATCTTCAGCCGGTCTGCCAGCAGCGGGTTCACGTTAAACGCCTGCGCGTTGTCGTACGCCTTGTTGAAGTATGCACTTTTGCAAACATCGATCTGGGCGGTCTGGATTTGTTAGGCGACAGATCTCACGTACTACGGTTTTTAAAGATCATCTGTAGTACGAAGATAAAAGCGAGTATCTTCAGCAACAGAACTTTATGCCAGGAGACCCAGGAGACGAGACCCAGATGTTGACCACATGTTTGCGAAATGCATATGAAGGTCGCGAGCGCGTCCGGCCCCCCACTCGCCCCCCCGAAGATCCCAAGCACCGAAGCGCCCCCGATTTTTGCCTCTTTTTGCACTATGGATTGCAAAAATGTCTGGGTCTGGAAGAATGCAACTTGTGATGCTGCATTTGGATTCCAAAAAAATCTGTATTGCATGAGTAGCAAAAGGAGTATAATTTTTGCTACAAGGATAGGGCATTTGTCATGCGGAATAAGCATCCAGGTGCCCTCAAAAATCTGTGATGCTAGGGCGTGCATCACAGACATCATGGCTCATGCAAGACGTGCATCACAAGTCTCAGAATCTTCCAGACCAAGACATTTTTGCATTTGATATCCACCATTTTCTGGGTCAGCGCCTCCGCCCGGTCGAACCAGGCGACCAGGTCCTGGGTCTTGGTTTGCACTGCCGCCAGGTCGTCCAAATTGTACAAAGCCGTGCCCCGCAGCTCCAGGGCGCTATCCGCGGTCGCCTTGACAAACTCCGGGGCGATGACCGGGTCGGAGGACTTCCAGACTTCCTTCACCTCCCGGCTCACGCGCTCGATGTTCTGAAAAATACCCGTCAGGTCCTGCTGTAAGGGACCCACGCTGCGTGCCTTCGCGGCATCTAGCAGGAGGTCCTTGAGCATTTCCGCGTCGCCCTTGGAGAATTTATCATCTGAAAAAGCAGTATCGCGCTCGTCGTATACGAAAATCTAAATCGCAGTCCTGCATTACAGGTCGATCTCTCTACCTGAGCTAGCACGAAAAATTGCACTTTTGTTCTTGAGAAAATTTTTAATGCAAGTAGTACTAGTACGATATGCTTTTGCATTGCGTAGGACTCCATCAACTGGAGCGGCAGTTCCGTGTTTCCCCCCGCAACGATATCGTAAAGAAAAATCCCCCTTCCCCATATCGAAAAGGCACGCCTCAGAGAACTTGTGATGCTAAAACAACCGCGCCGACATTGCCTTTGTCCAGCATCGCTGGGGAGGCAAGCCTCCGCGGCTCAGAGAATTTGTGATGCTGATTTGTGACCACAAATCGCGTGTGCCTTGCAAGAAAGCAACGGCATATGCTCCGCCCCATTATGCAGGCGGTTTGTAATGCTGTTGGGCCTACAGCATAGACATCCCTCATGCTAATTGCCTAGGCCAAAACCTCTCTAAATTGGCATGATATGGGCCTGCCGTCCTCCACTGCAAGACAGAGCTAATTTGTGTACACAAATCCAGCAACAGAACTTTCCGGCTCGATATGGGGAGGGGGGATTTTTCATTTTGATAGACGAGACACGGCGGCTTCCGCTTTCTCGGCACTTGCCCCGGCGGGGTGGCGCCGGGAGGCGCGGCAGTGCTAGCAGTATCGCCACCTCCTTGGTCTCCACTGTTGCAGCCCGGATAAATGGTTTGGATTTTCTTTTCCAAATCGGACAAAACCTCCGCCTTCTCCCCCGATTCTGTTTTGTCCGAGGCGCCGGACTTCGCCAGGTTCCTTAAATAGTCTGGGATATCAACTGCAAATATGATGTCTGGGGGGCACTGCAGCATTTGTTTGCCATAGTACATCTTTTGAATTACAACACAGACGGTCTGGAATGCACACAAAAGAATTACAGATCTTCTATTCGCGAAAGCTTCTTGCTCTTCATGCCTCTCTCGCATGAGAAATAGTTCCCGCTTTGCGTAAGCAAGAAGTCGTGGGCAACTAACTTTTGGCGTAGTTCATGCAACAAATACATGTGTGAAGATCCAGATCTAGCAAAAATACAACTGTCACTCTTGCTCCTCTAGACGCCCTCCCAAATATTTGCAATGCATATCGGAAGCCGCCCCGGCTTCTCTCGAGCTGCAGGTGCTCCACGTACCCGTGCTGAATCGACGCTGCAGTGAGGAACTGCAAAACGGGAATGATATCAAATGCAAAAATGTCTGGGTCTGGAAGAATGCAAGTTTGTCATGCTTGTCTGGCATGACTCGAGAATCTGTGTTGCATAGCCACGAAAAGGCCCTCTTACCTGTCATGCAAAAACGCAGTTTGCCATGCGGAATACGTAAGACATGGCAGCCAAAAAAATTGTCATGCATAGCTGCGTATTGCAGTGCGTTTATCATTCACTTTTAGCATTACAAATTTCCAGACCCAGACATATTTGCAATCCATAAATGAACAGCAGCCGCAACTCCCGTAAGTCGCCCGCATCCAGCGAAAACTTCCGAATGTCCCGCTCGATATCGGTTCTGGGGGAAATGCCGAGGGAAAATCCGTCGCCGTTGACCATCTTCTCGATGTCTTCTGCCACCAGACCCTCCACTTTTCCCAGACCGTCCTCGGTTTCCTGTGCCAACCCAGCATTCCAATCGTTCAGAATCGCGGAAGTGGCTTTCAGCAGTGTCACTTTGTCCGCGGCACTCTGAGCAGGTGTTTTTGTACTACTGGAAAACATTTTTTTTTCTTCAAGGGCTAGGAACGAATTCTCATTCGCGGCGACTACACTGGCTCGCCCTCCTGCAGGTCGGCGGACTACGTCTGCTGTTGATGACGCCGCAGGATCTTGCTCTTCAGACACTACATGCGGAGGGGGATGTTGAGGTCCTCGTCCTGCAGATGTTGTTGAAACCTGGTGCAGGACCGCTGGAACTTCTACCTCATGCGGATTCTTCTTTGTCTGTTGCTGCAAAAAGCTCGCGCCGGTGGAAGCAGATTCTTCGTCTTCGACGTCCTTCGGAGCCCTAACGTACCCTGTCATCCAATTCGCCATGTGCTGTATGCATTTCAAAAGCATCGTAGTACTAGTGTAAATTCCATGACAAAGAGAAAGATAGATTTATTGTCACGCAGGAGCTTCAGGTACAGGAACCACGTCTGTCATTGTTCCGGCATGCAAAAATAACTTGCCCGAGCACCCACGATACTTTTGCACGGGGTAACTTGGTACAGGTCCGCCTTCTGCGCCTGGATGTCCATGCGCAACCGCGCGAGGCGCAAGAACAAGTCGCCCACCTTATCCTGAGTAAAAACGTCCCCAATGGAGGCATGCAAATCACTGCACAACTAAAATGTTTCTCATGCGCAGCCACAACAGGACAAGAAATTTGTATTGTGCTATGTCTCAGAGGAGCTTGTTCTCATGCTAGAATCAGGATATAAAAGAGGATAGATTTGCGATGCGACTGCTACAGCTGGACAAGAAGATTGGATTGCGTCGTGCGCAACAGCCAAAAGTTGTTGATTTGTGTAGCAAGAAAAGTTTCACGCTGTAGTTGACTCGGGAGATGATGAAGTGAGGACGTTCTCGCTAGGGATAGACCGGCTCGCCTTCTAATTCCGTGCTGGTGGCTAGCAACTTCCTCCCCAGCTTCATGAGCGCGTTTCCGGTTTCCTGCCCACCCTTCCCGTACCCCGTTCCCACGAGCAGCATCTGCTTCGGCACCTGCGTCGCGGGGTAGGTGGCTACGTAGGTCGGCCGGGCATAAAACTTCTCCATTCGCTGGCCGCTGTCGGCGGTGTAGCTACCCGCAACGGTGGTGCGATAATCGAGAAAGTCCTTCCCGAGAAAAACGTCCTGGAAACGGTCGAAAAAAGCCTCGGCCTCCGCAGAAGTGATCAAATCTGCTATGTAAAAACGTCCCCACTCCATAGCTGTCGTGCGTCATCATCATCATGATGTGGACACCCGCTCCCAGCGCCACAGGTCAAGGATCCCCTCCCCGGGGGGTGGGCGAGGAAGCACTTTCGGCGACCTCATCATACAATAGCCGAGCGCTACCACGGCAAGTCGCCCCAAGAAAAGTGCCAACCAGTCGGGAGCTACCCACCACACCTGATCAGTACAGCCCAGCCAGCTAGCCGAGCGCGACAGCCCAACATACAGAACGATCCAGGACCCGACCCATTTTACGCCATAAGTTTTTGTTCTCACGGAAGAGACGACGTAACCCCTTTGGGCTAAGGGGCGAGACTCTCCCTTAAGCCGCAACCCCACCCGGACAGGGGAGGCTGGACCATTCGTGCGTATCTGCATGCTCAAGATGTTTCTTATGCGGAGCCCCACGACACGCATGCCCTAGCTGTGTTTTCGGGTTTGTAGTGCTCCAATCTGCATAATAGGCTAGAGCTGTGACGCTACTGAACAAGCTAAACAGGACTACACTGCAAAGCCAAACTTGTCATGCGCAACAACCAAAGCTGGCCAATTTGTGTAGCAGATTTCCCATTTTGACTATGGGGTGGGATCGTTTTTGCTCAGGATATCAAACCGAACTGTTTCATGGTTTTCAGCTCGTCCAGCCGGGGGGTCCGCATTGTTTTCTCCAGTTCGTTATCAAATGCAAATATGTTGTCTGGGTCTGGAAACTTGTAATGCTGAGTTGTGAATAGTGAACTCTCTGTAATGCACGGCCAAGCATGAGAAATATCTGCGCGGCATAGTGTTGCGCTTTCAGCATGACCAACTGCTTTTTGCATGACAAGCAAAAGAATCTCGTCTTGGACACGCATCAGTCATGCCAGACAAGCATGACAAACCTTGCATCTTTCCAGACCGAGACATATTTGCATTTGATATTCGTCCAGCGCGGCCTTCCGTTTCACGATGCTGTCAATGTCAATGGCGGTGCCGAAGAAGCTAGACCTGGTTTCCTTCGCTTTTTGCACGCCGGCCAACACTATCAAACGCAAATATCGATCTGGGTCTGGAAATATTACATTGCAACCTGTCATGCTAAGTCCTCTGGGTCGTGCAAAAATCTGTGCTTTAGGAGTGTGCCAACTATAGTCGTCCACTTTCGACTGAGTTTAGACAAAGTTTCTCATGGAGGAGGGGCATGATACAGATCTCACAGAGTGATCTGTCATGCTACGTCCTACATGCCACACGACCTGAGGACGGCTCATCGAAATAAACCTGCCCGACAAGTCTTATGCAATCTTCCCGACCCAGACCATCGAACAAGATATTTGCATTTGATAAACACCGCTTGCAGCTTTTTTGTGTCGTCGTTGCTCAGTTCCACCAAGTCGTTGTACGCGGCTTGCGCGTGGTCAAAGGTCCACTTGCTAATTTCCTTCCACTTTGCGTCAATCGCGGTCGCTTTTTTCCCCAGCTCGGTGGCGCTTGCGCTCGTGCCGCTGGCCCCCACCCAGCCCTCCACGTCCTTGTCCGCGGGGGTCTGGTCCGCTTTCTTCGGGGCGTGGCCGTTCCAGTAGGACTGGAGCGCATCCACCGTCAAGTCCGGCACCGCGAGCGCCATCGTGTTGCCGGTCTGCCGCCGCAGGCCCTGCTTCAAATTGTAGAAGGCGCCGCCGACCGAGGTCGTGCTGTCAACGGAAGTTTCGAACCCCACGGGGTTGTGCGCCCGCCACGCGCGCCCCAGCTCGTGCAACCGGTCTAGCAGCCGCAGCGCCTCGATTCCGATGTTTTTCGGCTCGATTGAAGTGGTGAACGTGCCGGACTTTATCCGCACAAACCTGGCCGGAGCTTTCTTTTCGTTCGGCACGGGCGGCTCCTCCGCCGGCCAGTCTTTTGCCGCCTCGTCGACCGCGGCGGCTTTGGGTGGGGGGAGGTTCTTTAACTTATCGAACGTCTGGCCCATGTCCTGCAACATCTGGGTCCGAAACTCCATCGCTTTATCCGCCCAGTGCTTCACAGAGTCCCTCCACAGTATCGACCCAGAGATAAAAGCTAGTAGCGCGGCATAGTTCTTGCATTGCAAAAACTACAAATCAGCACACAAAAACCACCAGTGTTCTATGCGCATGCTACAAATAAACCATATCACGGGAAGCTCGTCCGTAACAGAGTACGTCGTGTCTGCGCTGCTGTACTTATTTTTGCACAATTGTACAAATGTGATGTGCTAGCTTTTTTCATCTGTGTGATACACAGCTCACCTTGCTTCTTTCCCGCCTGGTCCAGGTGGTGGTCAACGACTGTAAAGCTCTTCTGCTCCTCCCCTGTTTTCGCTTTCTCCTCCTATCCTGTGTAAAAACGGGGCCCACACGAGTCAAGCGTCAAGAAGATGGACTTAACGCTTCGCTATACAAATCAATAAGTTCATTTGGCTGTTGTGCATGAAAGGCTCTACTTCGGACTCGCAGTCCTCTTACACTGGTGTTTAGCCTGGCAAGCCGCATCTTCACAAATCGATCATCTTATGCTGATTGCAGCATGACAAGCAAGCTCCCACGGGTACGAGCATTATGATCTTGCTCCTCGTGGGGCTGCGCATGAGAAGCATTTTAGTCATGCGCAATCGCATGACAACTTGGGGGTCGTGGCAAGACTGTTTTTACTCACAATACCTCCTGGACCTTCTTCATTTCCCCCGTGCGGTACTTCAAATCTTCCAGCAACCGGTCCAGTCGCCGGCACTCCAGCACAAAGGAGCGCAATCTCGTCGGGTGCACGACCATCAGCGCGTTGGTTGCGGACAGGCCCGTGGTTTCGCCGACCCCCTCTTGCAGAGAGGAAAATGCCTCTGTTTCAAGCTCCAGCTGCTCCAGTTTCTCCTCCTCGGTCAGCTCGACAAAAGATTGCTTTTTCTCCGCCCCCGCCGGCGCAGCACTCGTTTTCCCGCCACTCTCCGCCGCCGTCGCAGGCGCTTCCGTCCCTTCCGCGGCTTCCAGCCCCGCCGCCTCCTCGGCGTCCGCCGCTCTCTCGTTCACTTCGCTCGGGTACGCCAGAACGACGGCCTTGGGCGGACTCTTCCGAAAGGCTATCGCCTTCACGGCGCCCCGGTGCAGGGGGCCGGCGACATCGCTCATCAGGTCGTAGGTCAATCGCAGCTCCCCCCGGAGCAACGCGCAATTCCCGCGCTTCGCCTTTCGCCGCTCCCGCTCTGCTTCCTCGTCGCCCCCGCCACTCAGGAGTTTGGTATACTCGTCCTCCGGCGCAACCGACCGGTCCACGGACTTCATCACCTCGCTTGCCTTGGCCTCCAATTCCGACAGCTTATTGTGAGGAAAAATGAATCCTCCCTCCCCCCATACCAAAACGGGACACTTCTCAAAATTTGTGATGCTGATGCGAGGCCACAAGTCGCCTCTGTATTGCTAGAAGGCAAATCCAAAAACCCCGCCGCGTTCTGCAGGCAATTTGTAATGCTGTATGGCCTACGGAGGATATGCCTGCCTTGCTAGGCGCCTACACCAAAGCATCCATAGTCCGGCTTTGTATCTGTCTGCAGTCCTCTACTGCTAGACAAATTTGATATGTATACACATGTCCCGCATCACAGATTTCCATTTCGATATGGCGAGGGGGGAATTTTTCTTTTGATACAGCTTCACCACTTCCTCTGCGAACCGCCGCTCCATTTCCTCGAGTCCGGCCGGCGTTTTCCGGGTTTTCGTATCCACAGAAAAAAACCCATCCACATCCATTTTTTGCATGACAAACACAGGATTTTATACGTGTTTTGCATGACAAATTGGATGGGGATGGGTGTTTTTTCCTGGATATTTCGTGATCTCCTTCTCCAGGGTGGCACAGTGCTCCCCTAGCACGTCGTCGACCGACTTGGTGGGGTTCTGCATCAGAATCTGCACGCTGCTGACGACTTTGCCGCAGCAGTTCCGAAACACCTTCCGGCTGGCCGACTGCAGATCGCGGAGCACCCGCACGCTCCACCGGACGGTGGGGCCGCGGGAGCCCGATGAATCCCCGTCGTCGTCCGAGGCAACTTCGGTCGCCTCCGGCGGAACCACCTCGCAAGGATCTTCCGCGCCCAAAGGAGCCACGTCGGTCTCTTTCTGGTCAAAGTTGACGCCGTTGTGGAGCAAGTACCGCTGCCATTTAATCACGTGCGCCATCCCCCGCTCCACCCCTTCGGGAATCGCCGTCAGTTTTGCTTCCTCCGCAACCTTGTCCACCGCGTTCTTCGCCTTGCTTCTTCCCGACCCCGAGGAAAACTCATCCACTTCACCGGTAGGAGTGGGACTCGCGCCGTCGCCCTCTCCAGTCGGGTCCTGTGCTGGCGCGGAAGGGGGAGCTGGAAGAGCACCTCCTGCAGCAGCGTCATTTTCATTTGTATTTTCTCCTGGAGATGATGGCACCGTATCCAGATCCGCCACTACGGACTCTTTCTCAATTTCTAGAAACGACGATGAACTGCTACTTTGCCGGGAAGCGCGCAGCTTCCTCCTCGCCTCCTTCTTATCGGTGGTCGCTGCGGCAATGCCTCCGAGGAGTTCCTGGCACTGCTGCTTCATCGGGGTCAGCACCTTCGCGCGGAACCTTTCCTTGATATCCTGTTCGTTATCCCTTTCCATCTGCTTCCACCGACCCAGCAGCGCCTCGGGGTCATGTTCACTCGGCATTTCCTTGTTCTCGATCCGCTTCATTAATGCCAGAAACTTCTCCGACTTCTTCTCTTCCGCGTCCTTGCGAAGGTCGTTCAACACCGATATAGCCGACTCAGGTGTTACAATCTCTCTAGTAACTGGCAACATTGATAAAACAAAGAAGATTTATGATGCAACAGGTGCACTTATAGACATGCACATGACAAGTTCAGGAGCCCTAAAACTGCACTAGAATTATCGTCCGGCGAAATTTGTACTGCGCAAAGCGCAAGGGGGCTCTGTATGTTCCGCACGCTGTTCATGCAAGACAAAATCCAGATCTTATTGTAACAGTTGAGATTGTAACATCTTTCTGAGCACGTCATAACCGACGCTTCCACTTTCTTCCCTCCCTCCACGGCACTCGTGCCGCCCTGCGCCGTGGCGGACGGCCCACTGCTGTCATCCTCCGGAATCCCACACTGCTGCTTTTCGAAAATCCGGCTGAAGGTCTGACTCGCCGACCGCAGATCCTGCACGTAGTCCTCTTTGCAGTCGTTGAAAACGGTGGCCCACTTCTTGAAATTTTTGAACCCCGCCATGAACTTCGCTTTTCTCTGCTGCACTCGCTCCAAACTTCGGGACCAGCGGGTGCGGAGGCTCAGTGCCTGATCTTCATCCATGTCGCGGCCACTATTTCCTGCACTTCCACTTTTTCCCTTCCGCGGGGCCTTCTTCTGTTGCAGCACCGGCACCTCGCTGAAATCGACCTTCACCAGGTTTTTCTTGTCCTGCCAGCCCTTCACCTGTTTAGCGTAATCCCTCGCCTTGTTCAGTGCCTGGAGTTGGACAATACTGATGGCACTCGCCGCGGTGTCCAGGTCGTGCATCCAGAGGGAGTGGAACTTTTTGTACGAGTCGCACATGCTTTCCCATTCTCCCTCCCGTAGCTCCCGCATCTGGCTCGCTATGCATTGCAAAAGATAAGGACCATCAATATCGCAGTAGTACAAATTGCAGGAGAAGAAAAACTTCAAGTTAACATGCGGACTCCGGAAAAAAGAACCGATTTATTGGGATGCAAAATTAAGTACTTAAAAACGTACTGCAATTAGTGTGCTGGGGGTACGATAATTATACTCTTGCACAGGATACACACCGGGTCGCGCCAATAATCGTCCGGCAAGATGGCGCCGAAACAGAAACTGTTTCCACCCCGGACCTCCGTGTCCTGGTTTTTTATGGCCTCGGCCTCCTTTGCCTGTTGCTCTTCCGCGGTGTAGACTTCGCGGAAATCGTATGCGAGTGCACAATTCCGCCCCCCCTCGTTTCCTGTCCCGCTAAATGCAAAATCCCGTTGCTGCCTTGTGGCGGAGGTTGCAGCACCAGCTCTGGAAGGAGCCTGGCGGACGAACTTGCGATGCGCAGGCACCAGGTTCGTTCGTCTTTCTTTCTATTGCAGCTGTTCATGCCCTGCTAGAAGTAATGAAGGAGCGGAGGGGAGTTGTTCTTGTGGACTCGTCTCATAGAAAAGGGTCCATGTTCTGCTCACTTGGCTTCAACACGGGCAAAGTGCTCATCATCCGGGTGTAGCTACAGGTCGCCCGATCCTCGATCGGTTCGTCCCACGCGGCATCGTTCGAAAATATATGCATAATTGCAAATATTCCTGGACGTCTGGAAAACTCCGACTTGTGATGCTACGACTGCGTCTGGAGAATGAGAAGTCGACAAAAACCTGAGTTGCATAAAGTAGGCAAGAACAAAATGTGTGCGCTTTTTGTCAGCCGAAGAAGGCGTCTCTCATGCAGGCCAAGGGAAATGGACGAGACTCCGCGGATCATCTTGCCGTGCTCTGCGTGCATAATTCCAGCCCACCTTCTCGCAGATCCAAGAAATGCATGACAAGCGTGTCAGCAGCTCTTCCAGTAGCTGCCCAAGCCCAGATCAGTATTTGCACTGCATAAAAGAACATCGCCTGCCAGTGGTCGAATCGCGGCGCTTGCGAGTCCGCCGCCTCCCGGAAGTGTTGAAAGGCCCGCCGGAGCTTCTTGCGGATGTTTTCCGGCGCCAGGTTGGGGAGGACTTTTCGGTCCGGGATTTTGGCGGGAACTAGCAAATTATCCCAGGTTTTTTTCATCTGGTACACCTCGTGCATCACGTAGTGCGTCCATGCCTTCTGGGCCAACGAAGCTTCGACCCGCGTCAGCTCCGCCCGCTTCTGCGTGCTCTGCGCCCGGGTCCGCAGCGTCATGGTGTGCTCGTCCGTCAAGGCTTCGACCGGAATGGTATTTTCATCCGCCTCCGCAACGGGCAGCACCTCATTGTCCGCGTATGCCAATGCCGCCATGCCGACTAACCGGGGTTGCGTGGTCAAATACGTCCACCTTGCGCCTCCCCCAGCGCGCAGTTGGTTCTCCACATCCTTTCGCTCGAACTTACTCAAGTAGTGCACCGCCTTCTTGTCGCCGTCTTCTGGTTGGAACTTGGTGTCGCAGTCTAAATTCACCTCCTGCGTGTGCGCTAACTGCTTCCACCGGGGGGCGACCGTGTCGATCAAGCTGTCTACGGCGTCCATGGTAGCCGTGCTCGCAACCTTCCTCCGCAACCGGTCCAGTTGGCGGTCTAATTTCGTCGCCGCGTGCCAGATCAGGGGCAGCGCCCACCGCGCCTCCCGCCCGGACCCGGACGCCGCCTGGGTTGCGGACACGAGCTGCCGCACGGTTTCCAAGGTCGGGCCTTCTTTCTTGAAAATGGTGTCCTTTTCCACCGTATCCGCGAGCAGCGGGCCGGGATTGAAGTTTTTGATATTCCCGACGATGTAGTAGATTGGCTCTTTCCCGATGTCGGAGTTCTGCACCCAGAGCAGCAGCGCCGGGTTCAATTCCCCCTTCTGTTCGTTCTTCGCCAAGTAGTCCGTTTCCACTTTTTCCACCAAGGCGGCGTGGCGGGCCAGGTACTCGCTGTCCTTCATGCGTTCTGCCATCTTGGGCAACGCGCCGGCCACCGCGTACCGTTGCTCGATCTGCTTCAACGGCTGCACCACCTCGCCATCCCAGGCCTGCTTCACCTTCATGCTGGCCTCCTGGTGCCGGCCGCGCGCCATCTGAGACCAGGTGGCGTACTCCAGGCAGTAGGGTTCGGCCTTGGACGCCATCCCCGCGGCGGCCAGGGCCTTTCCCGTGGTCTCGCCCTTAGAAGTTGCACTCGCGGCCGCGGCTTGCTGCAGCTTCTCCGCCTGCTCTTTGAACTTTTTCTTCTGCTCCTCCGGAACTTCCTTCGGCAATTTGTAGTACTGGTCGTTCTATCAAATGTAAAAATGTCTGGGTCTGGAAGATTGCCGGGTTTGTCATGCACATTTTGCATGACTCCTCAGGTCTGTGATGCATGCCCTAGCATCACAGATTTTTAGAGGGCTTCCCGATGCCTATTCCGCATGACAAATGCTCTTTCCGTGCTGCAAAATTT
This sequence comes from Amoebophrya sp. A120, assembly GCA_905178155.1. NCBI lineage: Eukaryota > Dinophyceae > Syndiniales > Amoebophryaceae > Amoebophrya > Amoebophrya sp. A120. The sequence goes on along the minus strand of CAJINV010000003.1, from coordinate 11,870,279 downwards.
GGACTCTCTTTGCTGCTCATGCAATACAGATTTTCTTAGAATCCAAAATCAGCATGACAAGTTGGATTCTTCCAGACCCAGACATTTTTACAGTTGATACGTTCAAAAACGTGTCGGGTTGCTATCCTACGAAAAAACTGTTTCACTGTGATGATTTTGCAAGATCTGCATCACAAGTTTGCTACACATGACACAGAAAATTTGCCATGCGCGCTTCCAAAGGGAAAACACCGTTAAAGAGTCAAGGTCTTGCAGGTGTGGCAAGACAAATCGTTCTGCGCTCCATTCTCTGCATCACAAGTTCACAGAGAAACAGTTTTTTCCTGCGATAGTTTCTGAAACGCGTCCAGTACCTCCTTCGCTTGTCGCATCGCCTCCGTCATCTCCGGGTCGCTGATTTTGAACGGGTTTTTCTTGAACAGATCTCCCATACTCATTCCCCCAAACCACCCGCGCTCCGCCGGCTGCAGCCCCTGGTGCTTGTCGACGGCCGCCTTGAGTGCTTTCGGGTCGCCCTTGCTCAGCGCGTCAAAAATTTGCAGCAGTAGTTGCCCGGAGGTGGCAACGTGGCAGATGTAGTAGGGGTGCCCGGCCGCGGCGTATTTCCCTTCTACTTGTTCCAAGTACCGGACAAAACGTTCCGCGTGGAGAAAATTCAGGGGCGAGTCCTGGTTTTCAATCTTCAGGTCCTTCCCGCTCGGGTCCGCCCCGCCGACGAAAATCTTTCCCAGCGTCGACCGGTCATCTTTCGCGACCGCCTTGGAAAGGTAATTGTCGATAATCTTAATCGAGGCGAACAGCTCCCGGAAGTCCTGCGCCAAGTACGTGAAAAACTTCTTCGCACTCTCCACCGACCGCCCCCACCTCTTCTGATCCTCCTCCGTCAGCGTCCCAATCTCCTCGCCGTGCTCGATGTTTGTCTCCGTAATTTTCGCGGCCTCGTTGGATTTGCGCTCCTGCGAATCGCCGTGGCGACTGGACACGGAGGACAGGCCTACCACCGAGGACTGGGCGTCAAAATTGCTGCCGAGCGACTGCCATCAAATGTAAAAATGTCTGGGTCTGGAATGTTGCCGGGTTTCTCATGCATATTTTACATGACCCGGGATGTCTGTAATGCATGACCTAGCATCACAGATTTGTAGAGGGCTTCCTGATGCCCACTCCGCATGACAAATGCCCTCCCCGCGTAGCACAAACTAGACTCCTCTTGCTGATCATGCAAGACAGATTTTTTTAGAGTCCAAAGTTCGCATCACAAGCTCCAACCTTCCAGACCCAGACACTTTTACATTTGATAACTGCAGGCCGGCGAGAAGCTCGTTGTGCATGGCGACGGTGATGTGCTCCGCGTTGCCGTCGACTAACTCGCCCATGGTCCGCATCTTCACCTTTTGCATCTGGTCCTCGGTGTCTTCCACCAACGCCCGCAGCGAGGTTTCACTCTGCTCAGGCACGGCGGAAACGGGGGGCGCCTGGCCCTTCCCCGGCGGGGCGGTTTCATCGTCTTCTGTCTCGTCCAGTGCCGTTTCGAGGTCCACCGGGTCGTTGATCGGGTCGAAGTACAGCATTCCTTTCAACGCTTTCAGAATTTTCTCCTCCTCCAAGTCCGCGTACAGCCGCTGTTGCTGCCCCAAATAGTTCGCGGCCGCGACTGCGTTGTCCGTGGCCTCAATTTTTTTCTTCGCCCCTCGTTGCAGTTCGCTTGTCACTTTCAACATGCGCCCGTCCAGCACCCGAAGTTCCTGGGCCAGCGGCTCCAAAAACTTCTCCTTCAGCAACCTCTGGCAGGTCTGCCAGGTCTGCAAAAAGCTGTTATACATGGCCGCTTTTTCGTCCGTCGGGTCCCGCCCCGCGTTTTCAGAGATGGGGGGAAACTGCCGCAGCAGCTGCAGCACGTCACTGTATGCGGTGCGAAAACGTGGTCTTCACCCCAGAGGCAAGATTGGAATAAATCTGCGTAGACATCAAATCAACAAGCTTTGGCTGTCGCGCAGGACAAGTTTGGATGTTGCGCAGTGTAGTCGCGTTTATCAAGTTCAGAGGCGTCACAGATGATCTACTAGCATATTATGCCGATTCGAGCATTACAACTTCAAAAACACCGCGAGAAAACGGCTCTCAACATTGGGCTCCGCATGCGAGACATTTCAAGCATCATCCGGATTTGCATGACAACTCTGGGGCGGGGACTTTTTCAAGCAGGATACGTTGGCGCGCGTTTTCAGGGGTTTCAACTTATCGTCCATATGCTCTAAACCAAGGCGAAAACTGGTCAACTTTTTACTGTCCGACAAGGCTGTGTCCGCACTTTGCGGCGCAAACGCGCTTCTCGTCGTGCCCGAAAACCGCTTGTCCGTGTAAATTCGAACCGCGTCGTTTAGCCGGGTTACCTTCTTCAGCATGAGTCGGAGCCACTCGGAAACCAGTTTATCAAAATTCGTCTTCACCGCGTATCGTACGAAAAAAGTTGTGCTACTCACGGTATAGCATTTTGCCACTTTTGCATCACAAGTTTGCTCCACATGAAGAGGAAATTTGCCATCATGCGAGGCAGTCCCTTAAAACACGGCTAAACATCCATTCTCTCGCATCATGTGTCGTAAGACAAAAACTTCTGGTTCTGACATACATTTTCTAGTACATATTCATATACGAGTTTACAGTTTTTTCTTGCGATACCGCTTCCTTCTGGGTCTGTAACCTCGCCGTCGCCGTCGTTTCCTCCAACGCCTCTTTCGCGACATGGTTGTCGCCGCCGACGACCTGCTCCGCCTTCTCCGACGGTTGCGCGGTGGAAATTCCTGATTGCTGCACCTTTTCAATCCCGGCATTCAGTCGCTCCTCCAGGCCCTTGTAGCGGTTCGACAACCGTTCGATGTTGTCCAGCCGGCCCTCCGCCGACGATTTCCGTCGCTTTTCCAGCACCGATTCAAAATCCGACGAGGCGCCGGCCCCTGGCAGCCAGGAGAACACGGGAACGAAATATTTGGTCTGCCGACCCTGCGGGGTCCACACGGAACACCCGGCTGGTGGGGTGAAGTGCGTCTCCCCCTCGCCCACCCCGGCGGCGGCTTCAAAGATTTTCTCGAATTCTACGGCCTGTTTCCGCGACGCCACGGTGACCATCGAGACCTTGCCCCCGGCTTCAAACCCGGGCAGCCGCCGCAGGCCCTCGTAGTGGGCGGCTAGATCTTCGGTCGCCTTATTGCAGGTTTGCGGCAGGTAGCGGATTTGTTCGTAAAACCCGGTCTGGCTGGGCGCCACGTCGGACTTCAGCTGGTAGTGGGGCATGTTCAGCAGGTCGGCGCGCTTATCCATCAAATCGTCGAGCGCCTTGTCCCCCGAAGATTGTTGTTCCAACTTTTGTTTGTCCTTTTCGAAATCGATTTTGCCGCTCCTCGTCTTCCCGGTGGTTGCTGTAGGGGGGGCAGCTACAGCTTCTGTAGTAGGGGGGGCAGCTACAGCTTCTGGTTCTGTACTAGTACCTTCTGCATTAGTATTCCCCGCGGCCGCAGGAGCCGCGACTTGTCCTTCGGCGTCAGCTGCACCAGCAGCTGGGTCTTCTTTTTTCTCTTCTGCACCACTGCCTCTGTTGAAAAAGCTGCCCATCTTCCGTTGTGTCATCAGCTGAAGGGAAGAGGAGGAGCTGGATTTTTCGTTTTCCGCTGCAGGAGTTGCACCGTTTTGTTGCGCATCACTTTTTCCAGCCCCGATGCGTATGGTAGTGCCAGGCGTGAAATCGACACAGTCGAAGTGATGCGAAATGCATAGAATCGATACCACTTTGAGCCCCCGGGCCGGGGGCTCCGGCTCTAAGTGGCGCATGACAAATTTTGAAAGCACCCGAATCCAATTTGTGACGCTGTTTGGGAAAAGAAAACTTCGCTTTTACAAGTGCTATACTTCAGCAGCTCTATCTCCAACAATAAACAGGCCCACACTCGGTCTCACTAGCCTGCTCTCCAATACAGCAGTGGACATAATCCTGTGCCTTGCATTTTATGCATGACAGATTCTCTCGCCTTTTTCTATCGATTTCAAATCGCTGACGCTCCCATAATGCCCTTCGCGATGTTACTGAGTTTTTCCAATTCCTTCTGCTCCGCTTGGTCCTCGGCGAGCTGCATTTGCTCCCGAATCACGTCGTCTAACTCGTCTCGTTTCCGCTCCGACTCGACCCAGTCGCGAAGCCCCTGCGTGTCGTGGGAAAACGTCTCAATGTCCTGCTCCATCGCGTTCAAGTGCCGCCGGTTTCTGTGTGACAGTGCACAACTCCCCTTCCCCCTCATTTGAATGGCATGAGCAGCAACACAAGCAACGCCAGAAATGTGGGCTCCGCATGACAAACCTGCACACAGATTGTGGTACTGTTTGAGGCTCCAAAATTTGTGATGCCAACTGTGCTTAGAGGCAAGATCAAGATGTGGACTGGGTATTTTGCATTACAAATGAGGGGGAGGGGGAGTTGGGCACTCTCATATTCTGTCCTCCAACTGCCACAGCTTGGCGTCGAACGCGCGCTTCAACCCGGTGTACCGCGCGGTCAGCTTGCCGGCCGCGAACGACTTCGACTTGCTCGTCGCTTCTTTCCAGCCCAGGATGATCCGGTCCATGGTCATCGAGGCCTGGCGCAGCAGCCGCAGCGCCCCCGCCCCGTTCTGCGGAATTTCGAAGCGGCGGTCCGCCAGCTGCGCGATCGCGGCCACCCGCCGGGGAATGGCTCGCCGCACGCTGTCCGCTTTCTGCGTCAATTCCTCCGACAATTCGATCACGTCGGGCCACACGTGGTGCTCCTTCGGGGTGACCTGGTCGTAGAAAGACCGCAGCACGGGAACCACCAAGCAATACTTGGCCTCAAACTGCTGGGCGCGGCTGTGGTGGTGCTCGAAATTCCGGAAGGCTTGCAACGTCGCCCCGTTTGCCGATTCGAAGTCAGCGGTGTTGGGCAGTTGCGCGTACCACCCAGACACGGACAAGCCCGCGCCGCCAGGGGCGGCTTCCTTCACCTGGGTCATCAACGTGTCCTTTTCTTCGTCCATCGAAGTGAGCACTTTCAGCAATTCCGCCCCGATTTTGTTAAAATTGGTGTTCGCGGCCTGCGCGGCCAGAAGCACGGGCCGCTTCGATTTTTGCAGCACCTCGTTCCCTATCAAATGTAAAAATGTCTGGGTCTGGAAGATTCTGAGATCTGTCATGCATGTTCTGCATGACCCAGGATGTCTGTAATGCACAACCGCGCATCACAGATTTTGAGCGGGCTGCCTGATGCCTACTCCGCATGACAAACGCCCTCCCCGCGTAGCACAAAGTAGACTCCTGTCGCTGGTCATGCATTGCAGATTTTTCTAGAGTCCAAAGTTAGCATCACAAGTTCCAATCTTCCAGACCCAGACATTTTTACATTTGATATTCCCCGGCTTGGGCCGCATCCGCGCGATCTTATCAAATGTAAAGCTGTCTGGGTCTGGAAACTTGTGATGCTGGGTGGCGTCTCATGATGAGGCCACAAGTGCTGGCTCAGCATGACAAGTTTCTGAGCTTCTAGGTGTTGCCTATTCTGCATGACAAACTGCGTTTCTGCATCACAGAAAAATGGGGCTCTTGGGTAGCGTGCATGACAGATTTAAGAGTCATGCCAGACAAGCATGACAAGCATGCATTCTTCCAGACCCAGACATTTTTACATTTGATAGATCTGCTTGTGCAGCAACTCGAGTTCGTGCTTCGCGTCCACCATGGTTGCCATGCTGCTGGAAGACTGCTGCGACAGAGTGGTCTTCAGAAAGTCCTCCAGTTCTTGTGTCGCGGACGCCTTCGCGCTGAGCAACTTCGCGGCCTGGTCCAGCACCTTCACCATCTTGCCGTACGCTTCTTTCGCTTTTTCCTGCAGATCTTTCGCCACGTCCTCCACTTGCGTCTTTCGAAATTCTTCTAACAGGGGCTCAATCTTGCCCGCGTCCTGGTCCTTCTCGCGCAAAGCTTTTCGCAATTTATCCATTTTGGAGTCCCAATTCAGCGCTTGCGTCACGGACGACGACGACCTCTTTTTACCAGCTCCTCCTGCAGTTGTACTAGCTCCTGCCGTTTCTTGCTCGTTCTTCCCGTTGCCACCCGCGCCGTCCTTTGCCTTTCTTCGCTTGAAAACCGGTTTTTCTTCTTCCTCTTGCTGCAAGAACGATCCCTTGCCCGCAGCCCCCACCTGCTCTCCCCCGCCCGAATTTCGTTCTATCTCCGCCACCTTTTCCTCCAACCGCTTGGCCTGCGCCTCGGCGTGCTGCTGGAATTGCGTGTGGCGACGCTTTAAGCGGTCCAAACTCTCCTGGGCGTGGTGGTACTCGTTCCAGGTCTCGACGAGCGTGTGCCAGCTGCGGTGGAGGTTGATGCCGTCTTTCACCGCCTCCGGGTCTGCGTCGTCGGCTTCGTCTAATGAGTCAAAATCTTGTTCCTCGTCACCGTCTGCGTCCTTTCCTTTCCCGCCTGCCGGCTTGCCTTTTCTACCACCTCCAGAGCCTGCTGCTGTTGCCGAAGTAGTTGATGTTCCAATTTGAACCAGCGCATTGGTGTTTCCATCAAGAGTGGACGAGTCCTCACTGGCACTAGTACTACTTCTAGAATCTTGACTTCTTCCGTCCTTCTGCTGCGCCCTCCTCCTTTCCCGCTGCTTCTGTTTTATCAGCTCGTAGCTTTCGTCCTTCGAAACGTCGAAGAGGTTACTTGTCGCCTTATCGTACTCCGTCATGTCCTCGAAATTCCCCTCCACAATCTCCGCAGCCTCCTCCTCGGGCGTCGGCAAATAGTCGTCCGGGTCGGCGGCGGCCGGGAGGTTGTTGCTTTCATCTTCCCGAACCACGTCCGACAGCGAGCCCGCGGTTTCATCTCGGGATGATCTTCCCGGGGGACCGGAAGTAGAAGGTCTTGGCGCTGCTGTTTTTATCCCACCGTATTCTGCTTCTGCCTCGGTCGTTTCGATTTCCTCTTCTTCCAGTAGGCTCCCAACTCTATTCGGCTTTGCTATTTCAGATTGGTGGACAACCGGATTGATGTTGTTTTTCTCCTCCATTGAGCCCTCCTCAAGCAGCGCCCCACTGGCGTCGAAGGCGTCCTGTATAATTCCCGGTTGGCTTTTCTTGGGCCGAAGCGGCGGGCCGCTTCCCACTTCCAAGCCCGAAGCACTTTGAAAGGAAGAAGTTTCAACACCTGCGCGATCTTCTGCTGCGTGGTCCAGCCGCAGTTCATCTTCTCGTAGCCCGTTTTCTCTGTCCAAAAGCCGCAACTTTTCATCACTGTCGGCAAGAATTTTTTCCACGTCAAATTGAAACTCGACCACCCGTTTCAACGGCGTTCTCGGCGGCAAAAGAACCGGAGTATTTTCCAAAATCTTCTTGTCGCCTCCCGCGCGAGGGCCCGGAGCGAAGATTTCCACAGAAGAAGAGGACGCTAAAGAAGCTGACAGCTGCTTTTTCTTACCACCTCCTAGCTGCAACAGATTCGCTCCCGTGTCCCGCAACAAGTGCCGGTGCACGCGGTCGAAACTGACATTTTCGATATCCTTCAACAGGGTCTGGTACTCGTCCAAAATCTGCCCGTGCTCCCAGTCGATGGCGCTCAAAATTTTCGCCTGGTTTTTGGACACATTGATTTCGATGTCGGCCGCCTGTCGCGCTTTCTTCTTTATCTTTTCCAGATCCTCGCACTGCCCCGAGCGTGTGAAGGGGAAAAAAGTGACCCCCGCATGGAGCCTTCACACTATTGGTCGTTTTAGGCAAAGAAATAAACAGACTAGATGAAAAATCTGTCCTCACGGATAGGGATTCTTATTGGCCCACCGCACCAGACCGCTTCCGATATAAAGCAACTGAGACAGTGCCTGGATCCAACATCTTTGGATTGCATAGTACAATAGTGGTACTGACTACACGCGGGTAGCAACTTGTTTCTGTGCGGTAAAAGTTGGAAAGTCGCTACCCAGAGAACTCGCTCCGGCCATGCAGAGTGGCAGGATTAGCTCCTGCAAAGCGACCAGCGTCAGAGATTCTTCCGACAGCTTCTCGAGGTGGTTTCTCCTTTCACTGCAGTCAACCAGCAGTTGCAGCAGTTCCGTCCCCGGCATTTGCCGCATGCTTGTGCTATAATCCTGGCGCTCCTCGTCCAAGCTCGGGTTGCTCGCGATATCCAACTCTGACGCACGCGATACGTAGTCAGGAAACGTGCTCTTCAGCGGCGCAAGGACCTCCATAGCTTTGGCGCGGGTAATCTGTGTTTTTTTGTCGTGTGAAGCGATGGCAGTAAGAAGTCAACAGTTTCGACGTGGTCTCTCATTCTGCAATAAAAACAACGACCTCAGTGAAGATTCTCATGCAACTAAAACAACGACCTCCTCATGCTAGCTGTCCCGAAATAACATCAATCGTGCAGCCTGTACCTGCAAATTTCCCCCCGTGTCCTTCTGCAACCGGACCCAGAGCTTCGCGTGATCTCCGCTATCGGTTTCCGATAAGCGATTCGCTAAGGAACTTGGAATATGAACAGGAAGAGTAAGATTCTGAGGGGGTCTTTACCAACATGTCCCATTTTCACAGCGACAAAGGGAATGACTTTCAATCCGTTTCTTGTGGGATTAGATGCAAGTGTAAAAATCAATTTGAAGATGCACTCCTGCCTCAAAGTTACTCATTTTCCTCGTCCCATACGCCACAGCCTCCACATTATTCTTCGCCACCAAGTCCCATTTCTTCAAATTATTCTGGAACCCGTCCACCTTGCTGCTGTATTCCCCCGTGACTTTTTTCCACTTTTTTTGGTTTTTCGGACACCGCGCCTCCTTCCGCGCCGCCATAATCTGTCGCCCCTTGTCGAGGATGTATTCTGAGTAAAAACGTACCCACACCAGAGTCAGGATGGGGATTTTGCAACATAGTGCAGGTTAGCAAGTGCAGCCGCATCACAGATTCATCTGCTCATCCTGTTCACAGCATCACAAATTCCAAAACACGACTGGAAACGGCTCTCATGGGGATGCGCATTACAAGTCTTCCTGTCTTTGCAAACCTGCATTACAACTCTGGCGTGGGTACGTTTTTACTCAGGATAGAATGGCATCGAGGTTCAGCCGCTCTTTCACGAAGTTATACGCCGACGTCAGCTGTTTTTGGGGGTCGGCGGACGTCGGCGCGGGCTTGCCCCCGACCTGCACCTGGAGCGCGGCGGAATTGTCACCCTCTTCTCGTCGTCCAGACAGACCTTCTGCGCTGTGGTCTGCTTTCTTCCCGTCTGCGTTTTTTAAACCGGTTTCGGGGTCCGGCGTCGTGGAAGGCGCGGCTTGCAGGGAAGAATAGGACGAGCTTGTTGAAGACGAGGGTGAAGAGGTGCTTTCTGCACTGTTTTCCACCCTGGCCTCCCTTTTAGACGCATCTCCCTCCCCGACTGTCAGCACCGCTTCGCCGTCCTCGCCGATCGTGTCGCCGAGGAGAATGTCCTCGAGAAGGATATCTTCGTCCGCACTGGTTGCTTGTTTTTTTTCAACCGCAGAAGTAGAAGCTGATGCACTCGTCCTAGAAGTACCGCCATTTTTCTTTTCGGTTGATGTTTTCATCTGCTCTAGCACTGATACTACAGTAGCGACGCCGCTCGTGGTCCCCCCCTCGCCAGTACTAGGTTCGGCTTCTTCTACCACCGAGGGTTGGATCCTTTTCAGAAACGCGGAGAGACCGAAGTTGCGCTTCACCGTTTTGCCCGCCTGCGCCTCCAGCAGCTCCAAATCTTTCTGGTCTTCGGCAGATAGGTTCTCCACCTCCTGCGCCTGCTGCGTGTGCGCGCCCTCCAGCGGGTGAAGGTTAAATATGGTGGCCCACTCCGAGGGGGGGAAATCCAGGTTGATCGACTCGGGGGTTTTCTCCATCAGCTCCGGGACCCTGGTGAGACGTAGGTGTTGGACTTAAAGAACGATCAGGTTCTGTGTGGATGTTTTGCACTGTGCAACTGCAAGCGCCGACTTTGAGTTCAATAATGCTGATCTGTCTACATGACTACTTACACAAAGAACAAATAAGACCCTACACAAAAAAAAACGTATTTTTCTTTACTTTTTGTCCCAAAAGGCCTTGGCGTTCTTGAGCAATCCTTGAAATTCCGTCGCCGTCTTGCAGTCGTCCTTTTTCGCCCGATGTAGAGACGAAAAAATCCTACCACGGTGTCTTTACGTTGCTCTGCTACTTGTTTCACATCATGCCGAAGTACAACTTTCATTCACATCTTGGCTTCTCTGTATGTAATTGCATCACAAAATAAACATCGCGGACGCTGGCATATGCCCCCCTTATCCTACGCACAGGAAAGGAGCCAATTCTCGAATTGTGAAGGAGCTACAACTACAGAAGTATGCAAAAAACCGCAACGTGACTATCCCGGCCTCCGCTCGTCCTCCCCCATACCGCGCTTCGACTTTCGTCGGCTTCGTTCACGACTTTGTCCAGCAAATTTTGCCGCACCGCCCTCGCGTCCTTGCGCAGCCGCTCCGTTTCCGTATCCAGGTCCACCTTCCACTGGTTCTCCAGTGTCGTCGACAAGGTTGGCGTTCCGCCCGCTACATTCCCGGTCCGCACCCAGCTATCCAGCTTCTGCATCCAAGCCAGATTCGCGACCATGGCGGCAATATCAAATGCAAAAATCGTGATTGGGTCTGGATAAAGGCGCGCTTAGCGATTTGCCAAGCTGAGTCTTGCATGGCGGCATTTTGTAGAAGGACAAACACGCATCAAAAAGTCTTACTGCGAGTTCTACGTACAACCCTACTTCGCGTGGCAAAATCCTGCCACCCAGCACGACAAAAAATTGACCCACCGCTATTCAACAAGCATCTTCACAGATCTTGTTTTGCTAATCAACTTTCGTGCTGCCAGAAATCCCGACCCCGAAAGAATATTTTCCCTGCATATGCAAACGGGTCGTTCTTCTCGCTGTTCTGGCAGGCCGGGACCTCATTATCCGGAAAGTCCGCGCCGTCTTTGCTGGCCGGGGGGTCCAACGGCCTCGGGACGAATTTTCCGCCCCAGTTGAGCGTCTTCACGTATTCCGCATCGAACATGACCGGGCAGCGCTTGGCCTCGTGCAGCAGTTGCACCTGGGCACGGTTTCGCCGCAGCGTGGCTTCGCGTTCCTCCTCGCCCTTCTGTTTCGTCGTCGCTTTTTTCTCGGCCGCCTCCGTGGTCTTCTTTTTCTTCGCCCCCGGCGCGGCGGACGTCGAGGCGGGAAGGGCGGCTGCCTTTGCAGGAGGAGGAGGGGTGGCCTCCGCTGTTTCGGGCGGGGCGGGAGCAGCGTTCTCTCCGGCTGCTAGTAGTTGCTGCTTGTTCGTCCGGCTTTCTCGCTCGCGTTCCTGGAGGGCGGCAAAAGGGGATGGCGTGTCCGCGGGCGCGTTGTCGTTGGGATCATGACTGAAAGGTTCGTCGTCCGCTGTGCCGGTACTGCGAGAACTTCTTGTAACCACCTTTGATGTCTCCCCATAGTGCTTTTTCGAAATTATTTCACTCTCACCTTTGCCGTGTCCGGTGCCTTCTACTCCCCGCGGGTCACGCATCCGACCGCGGCTGGTTTCCGGGAGCGCAGGGTCTGCCCTGTCGTACTCTTCTTCAACCTTTTTCGGTGCTGCGTCTGCTGCGCCAGGAGAACCACCCGCGCCATCCGAACGTCCTTCCTCCTCATCTTTTCGCGCAAGCAGGTGCTGAGCTCCCTCTGCGAAAGCTTTGTAGTATTCAGATGCTGCAGAAGTCCCGAGAACAGCGTCGGCATCCGGCGCATCTCCCGCGATCCTTACGCCCACTCCCGCCTCTTCCCTTCTCTGCAGAATTCCCTGCGCAGTTAGCAGGTGGAGTGCCGCAGTTGTGCCGAGATAAGAAAAGAAACTCTTCCTGTGCAGTGGTGGTGGAGCAGCAGCTTGCACGACGCTGTTGCTCGTGCTCGAGCAAGCGGACGATCCAATGTACAGCGACACCGCAGTCCTCGTCCGCAGCCCCGGCGAACCTCGTGCCTCGCATCGCGTCGACGGCGCCATGCGGGTGTCGCTGCTCGCGCATGCAGCCAGGTTTGATCCTCACTGCCGGTCGTCGTGCGGCGGTCCTGTCCTGCGACATCCAGAGTGGGCACGAGTTTTCATTGCCCGCGCACCGTATGTTTTTTTACCCCCGACCGGGGGTCTCTTGTGCCCTCGCATCTAAATTACATGAGCCGCACAATGAACAGCAGTTGCTAGGTAAGTGCCCCTGCGTACAAGCCTGCCTGCCAATAACGGCGTGCCGGCCAACTTCAGAAAGAATATATCTATCCCGCCTGACCAGCACTAGCCCTCAACCTGAAAAGCACGGAGCGGCCTCCCGTAAAAGTAATACGGTGTCTTTTTATTCCTGTAGCTGTTCACCTCAAATCCAAAGACTGCCAAGACTTTTTTGTGAGTTATGTAGGTCTTGTGCTTTACATTCGCTCTCCTCTAGCCTCACCCCCCGCAGGCGGCGCATAGTCACTCATCAACCTTACAAAGGTAGCGCAAGAATCCGGTGGCTCACCCAGAATTTTCAACAGTGTCACAAGTATCACAAGCCAGTATAAGAAGACACGCCTACTAGCAGCATCTCCTGTAGAACGAATCCACCACCCGTTGCACGAAACGCCAAAAGACCACAGGGCCGGATAGATGATCATGATGAGACAGGCGACTGGAGCCACGACCTTTCTTTTCGCCACGACAAGGACTCGATTCAGAAAGCACCGACGTCGTACTGACACGAAGTGCGCCACGCCGTACACGCACTGCCTTTGATTGTCTCGCAGCTACACTATTGTTACCGACACAGTCACCGATCTTTTGCGACGTTCCACTTTCTGTTGATGCGACCGAGAGTAGTGTCCAGTGTACAACAGGTAAAAGCGACAATCCATCATAGCGTCCGGCGCACGTGAAACGAAACGACCAGACGAGAGCAGTGGATCCACAATGCACGGGAAAGGCCATGCCGGTCCGCGTTCAAGGTGGGGCCCCGCGCTACCTACGCGCGGCGCTATCGACTGTGGGTTGGTTCCGTCGTTTCGAGATATCACGCGGGATGGGCCCCGCAGGCCGCCCTTCCGGCGGACCGCGGGCGACACCCGGAAGACGCCTCTCTCCTGGGATTCCGCACCGACGCCGCCAGTTTTTTCGCCATGCACGGCGGCGGGAGAGAGGGGGGGGGGGGGGGAAGAGGGATGAGGAGGGCGGCGGGGTCGTCGATCCGGAGAGCCAGGCGAGGACGGAGGCGCGGAAATGGGACACATGCAAGGCAGATTGCGCTTGTAACATGCAAAAAACTGGCACTGTGGCCCCTTGGGCCATCCATGAGCCCATATCTGGAAGGATGCTTTGTGATATTTTCTGTAAAACTGACGTTCGAAATTTTTGGACTTTTCCAGGATCCCGTAGCTTATATCATGCCCAATTAAATAACGAACACTCAGCAGCAGCAAGCTTTGTCATTGCACTAAGATACCTTCGCAAATCCATAATCTCCGATATTCGTTGATATATTTGCCCACTATGGTAGTTCATGAATTTTTGGAATTTTTCGCAATTTCCTGAATTTTGAAAAATCTTTAATATACTTTGGAGCTTGACTCTGTAAGATGACTAAACGCTCCAAATTATCCCATCACTTTCCTATATAGTCTGTATTGTCTTAGCTTTTATTGGCTCCAGCCGTGGCACAGTCCGCAGGACCGTCTGGTCCCGAATAAGCACAGCGCCCGATGGCAGCGCCGAAGCGCAGTCGCGGTCGCCCGAACGCGAACACGCGAAGGCCGGGACGGCTCCAAAGCCGCGTCCCGGCGGTGGGGCAAAACTCAAACCAGAGAGCACCAAAAGGCCCCAGCAAAAACATCGCAAACGGGCGAAAGCGAGCGCGCCAAGACGCTGCCAAAGGGCACTGCACTGCGCACCCCGCGGTGGACAAGCCACCGGGGCGCAACAAGTCCTGCGAAACGAACCTCAGCAAAAGGACCACGACAAACAGGGCAGGGTGGGTGGGGAAAAAACGAAAACCGGCCAGAGCACGAATGCATCTGGAACAGCTTTCCCTGCTGCCCATCGAGATCGAGCTCCGCGCCCGATCTTGCAAGCCCGATCCGGGGATCGGAATCACCAGGATGCCTGCGATGGGGCAGGCCGTCCTGGGATCAGAAGCCTGCAACACAAAGCAGGGCGACCAGCATCCATGGAAGGGCCAGAAGGCCCCGGGGCAAGCCAGCCCGACGAACATGGCCCCGAAGGGGTCAACCATAGACCGCCCCGGGCAATAGACTGCCCGCCCCTGCGCATCCGCTTGCCCCCCCTGGGCACCAGCCGGCTGCGGATCTGGCCCGGCCTGGGCCAATCAAACCCCGCGCATTCGCAGGCTCACACGCATGCAAAATTGGGATTTTTTTGCATTTTTTCATAGTTCCCATTTTTTAATATTTTTTGAATTTAAGAAGTCAGGAGATGTTTGCCAGATTTCAAGGAGCGTCGCGCTTCTAATATAGGGCAAATAGCTAAAACCATACAGATTGACCTATATTAACCTGCTTCCATGCTGCTTTTAAGTGACTTCCGCCAACTTTGATCAGTGCAATTTTTTTTTGTGTATTTTTGTGGGAGCTTGAAACTTTGCTAATTGGGCACATAGTATGAACAGCATGCGCCAAGTGCTCACTGTGTCAGATTTTTTACCTATTATATTACTGGTAAATTATAGGCATTTGCTACTTTTCTCAAATTTAAAAAATAAATAATTATTTTTCAGAATTTAGAAAAATCTGAAAAAATTAGCAAGCTGGAAAAGTGTGCAATATGAAACGCCTTTGACCTGGAGCAATCCACTGATATAAACACGCGCGACCTTTTCTGAACGTTTTTCAGAAGTTTTTTCCAGTTTGGCACTTTTCGACTTTTTTTGTTTTTTATTGAAGTAGTGCACTCTCCATCGTCTTCCAGTGTGTGCCCTTGTCCAAAGTAGACCGGGCCCCTAAGTGTGCTACGTTAGCTCATCACAGCCCTACTCTACCCATCCAGAAAGTGCGTCTTTGGTTCCTTTGTCCGATTTGCTTGGTGGACCCCCCCCCCCCTAGTCCTTCCCTTTCCCTTTGACAGGCCAGGATCGTAAATGCGCAGCCTACCGCAGGACTGCTCAGTTCGCGTCTCGCGGAGGACGCGCCAGCCGCAGCTGTTTCCGTCCTTCCTTTTCTGCACGCCCTGTGCCCGCCCACCGCAAATGGGCTTAACAATCCGGGAAAGGCGGCTCCTAGCCCTGCTTTGCATCGTTTGCGTTTTTAGTAGATTCTGCACCCAATACGGGCGCCGCACTTGGGGGTCTATGTGCGCAGTGTTATCAAACAACCTGGGCGGTGCCCCCTTGCTCGCCGCCAAGCTTTGCGGCCCGAGTTTCTCCGGGCCAACCGCACGCAGCGCAAGGGCCCTTCCGCTGTGGGGCGATACACGAAACGCCGCGCGCTTGCTGCGCGCCCGAATGAGTGGCAGCATCGGCGCCAACCGCCGGCGGGATTTAGTGCGGCCTCCGAGAGCAAGCGCCCCGGAAAAAGCGCGCGGGCGAGCCGGCGGCGCAGCACGACATGGCCCAATACAGGCGGCCAGACACCCTCGAGGAATTCACCAACGGCCCGGGGCCGGTCGCGCCGCCGCCAAGCGCTTTCCTCCGCGCCCGCCGGCCTTTTTGCAAGACCGCGGCCTAGCCGGCCGCTTCCGCGCGCACACGGTTGCACACCGGTCCCGCCCGGTATTACCCCCCTGCGGCCGCCGCCCCCGCGCCCCTCCTTTGCGCGTGCGCCAGGCCGGGCCGCTTTAAGGCCGGGGGGCGCGTACATTTACTGTGTCGGCGCGTCATCTCGGCACGGCGTAAAGAGTGGCTCGCGCGCCGCTTGAGAGGAAAGTAAGTCAAGATCCCGATTATTAATGCCGGGGGCTGGCGCGGGCGCGTTTTCTCCGAGAGTTAATGCTAGCTCGTGGAGAGCGCGGTTGAGCGGTAGGATTCGTTCGCCAAGTTTTGATGAGGAAAGGGCTTGGTGGCAGAGCGCGTGACTGATTTGCGCGGACCTGGAGCGTGATCGTATTTCTCAGCACAATAGAGTGCGGAGTGGCTCATACGCAGCACCACGGCCGGGCGTGCGGAATAATGGTCGTTCCGCTGTCTCTCGGCGGGGGGCTACCGGATGGGCCCATGACACCGGAGGTGGTTGAGCGCTTCAAGTATCTGAAGTACCTCGTCCTACTATCGAAGCAAAATCTTGAGTCAAGTCACTTCATGCGATGCAGGAGGAGTATGTACTAACTTTGCAGCGCCAGTTTTCGCTCATGAGCTCCGTGCACGAAGATTCACAGGGTCTTTACGTGACTTGACTCCACGTTGCGCTTCGATAGTTGCTCATGTGGGTTCTCGCGGTACTACGAATCCTGTCCGCCGATGTCGCGGGCTTTCTCAATCTGCTGCTCAGCTCCGTTGCAGGTAAGTGCCAAACTTAGACACACCCCACTTGTCGCTGACGCACTTTTGCTTTCATATCCGTCGGAGGCATGCGATACATGTAATAACTTGGAAAAAATTTGTCTCACCCAGGTGTATTCCTCTTGAAAGATGACGAGACTTTCATTGGCTGCTGGAACACACTTTTCAAGGACGGCTGCCTTCAGTTTTTCTACGGCGGCGGTATGCGTTGCCTGCCCTGGTGCTGTATCATTTGGGGATTCGTATGCAACCATGCAAACATGACTCGTGGTCGTGTGCGCTTAGCTCGTCTGGAAGGAAGCGGTGTCTACATCCCGGTTTGCAAAAGGGTAAAAAGTTCGAAAATAGCCGTCTCACACTAGGGCCCAATGAATCTTTCCTGGTACAACTTGAGCGTTCATGTACTACGGACACGATCATTTGTGATGAAGCGGTCTTTGCAATAAAAAGCTGTACCGTGCTAAAATTCTCCGTCGGTGCTTCAAAACTTGCGGATCAAGTAGAATTCTCTGCAAGTGATTGAAACTTCGCGAGACAGCTTTCCTGACCTTGAGTAGTTGTTTGCATTCCATACCGCAGCGGTTTCTGCGACCTCGCGCTGACGTTCAGTCTGATCAGCAAGCTCGGGTCGCTCGTACCTTGCACCTTTTCCATCCTCTGCTTCGAACCGATTATCATTCTTGTTGCGGGACTGGTGCAGGTGTTCGCGTGCTACCACGGCTGGCAGGTGATTAAACTGCACATCGCGATGCAGCCCCAATTCCCCAACGTGCTGGACATGCCGGTGTCACCGCAAAGCCGACCGGGCGCCTACGTCCAGAACGGTATGAAGATGAACTTGAAAAATGATTGGGTCCGGAAGAGTGTGTTGCTGGTTCGTGAAACAGCTTTTCCATTTCTCCGATGGTTTTCTGTGATGCACGCATGAGTATGTCCAGTTTCAAGAAGACATCTTTCTGGCTACTGCTACGCATGAGAGAACTATGCCATTTCGCCACGCGAAATGTGAGGACTTCGTGCTGGTCGTGCAAGACAGATAGCGAAGCGTCGGCATGACATTCCTCGAGACCCAGACGTGTTTGCAATGCATAGTCGGCATTGTGCAGCCAAGTGGCCAAACGCCGTACCAGCCAGTTCCCGGGCAGCTCACCGGCGTGTCCGGCCTCTTTGGAGGGACGGGCCAGAGACTAGACGGCGGGCCGCCGACTAGCGGACCAAGTGGCGCAGCCGCTGCTTCGTCAGGCGTGGGAGGTGGATCCGGAGGTGCACCGTCGCAAACAGGCAACAACGTTCCGGCGCAACAGCCGATGCTTCCGGGGGCTGGCGGGACGCAGTTTCAACCCTTCGCAGGCGCCGGGCAGAGGCTGGGTGAAACGGTGTGACGGGGCAGGGGAGAATGGCTGTCGGAACTCATTTTGTTGATGTGCGCCGGTTGCTCAATGACGGAAGGACGAAATGAAGCCGCAGCACACGCAACAAATAAATAGTGGAAGTTGTTTTTCTGCGTGGCAATGAATACGCCTTAAAAAAGCAATCTTGAATAAAAGATGCTTTAGTTAGTTAGCACGGCTGTGCAAAGTGGACGCTGGCTCTTCGCGGGTGGTCTATGTGTTCGGAGACTCCGATCAATGCTTCAGCTGCGTAGTGGTACGCAACGACGAAGAGAGGTGTGATTGAGGAGACTTCTACTTCAAGAGGTGCAATCGCGGAGCGGGCAGTCTGAGAATTCCGACGTGAGGCGGTACATGTATGTTTCCCAAGGCGGATACAAGCAGAGCGGTGTTTGACAGTGGTCGTAGCAACCTGGTGGCGTGTGCGAAATCATTCCGCATGTTGTTGCAGTCATCTGGTTCGGTGCGGAGTAGAGGAGTGCGTTTTTTCGTGAAGCGTTGTTGCTACGTTTATTTAATGAGCACCGTGACAACAGGATCAGGAACAGCTGCACTCGCCTTGTTTACAAGCGCAAGTACTTAGGCGTCAACGGTATCAAGATGGCAACCAAGCGCGGCGCTCGAGGTGCGGCGCGTCGCTTTTCGAAACTGCTGCGCGCAGGCTTGTTCTGTTTCTGGGGGTTGCCGGGGGCAACGGTTGCGGCACGCTTCGCAGAAGAAAAGGATGATCGGGCCGCCGACGGGCGCACCCGGGAAGCGGCGCGGGCGACAAGCAAGCGCATCGCTTTGCAGCCCGCAGCTTTTTTACCAATTGTGATTGCAATTTCCGTAACCGGCAACCCCGCCACAGCGCGACGGCCTGCGGCCCTGCGCCCTCTTTGAATTTCGCGGCCCGGCGAATTGCCCGGCGCCCTTTCTGCCCATTCCCCTGGAAGCCTTTCCCAAGGTGGCGCCCTATGAAGCCCGCGCACCGCGCGCACGCAGGCATCGGAAGGCCCGCTGAGCTTCTGCTCGCTGTGTGGGCGAGCACGCCCTCACGCGTGCTCGCGCTTTCCTGTCTCTCCGCAAAGGGGGCGCAGCGCACCTCGCGGCCGCCCCGGGCGCGACCGGGCAGCGATGATTGTGGCGCGGCGCCGCTCCGAGACCTTAGGCGCTTCGGCCTTTCTTGCAGAGCGTCCTGCGCGGCGCGTCGATTTCGGAGACGCAGTCCGCAACTGCGCAAGCAGTCAGAGCGCGGAGAAACCGACGGAGGAGAAGGGTCAGACCCCCTCCCCGCCGCATTGCCGCAGCCGCGCCACGCACAGTAAGAGGCGCGCCGCCCTTTGGCTGCTGGCGGGCGCCCGGTGGCTTTTCCCAGGGCCCGGGAAGTCCTAGGGCCGCCGAAGCGCTTCGCGCCGGCCCCGAGCTTCGCGGAGCGCGGCGCACCCACAGAAAGTGCCGGGCCGCAGTAAGTACCCGCCGGGGCCTTTAAAGGCAGAACCGACCGCCGGGCCGGTTGCGCGCCGGGCGGGGGCGTTTTGGTCTCGCTCGACCCTGGTCACTTTTCGGGCGGTCCGGGTCATTTTTGGCGCGTGGGCGCGCGGCACACTGCGGCTCCTGCGGAGCTGGTTGCGCAGTCTTTTTGCGCGGCACAGCGCGCTTTCCAATATCCTGCTTGGCTCGAAGATGTAGCACCGCGCACACGCACACATTGCATCGCGATTCCGTGTAAAAAAAAACTGGTGTGCTTGTGTGCAACCACAACCAGGCTGCCAAGAGAGAGTTCCGGGAGGGGGGAATCAGAGCACAAAAGACAGAGAGCTCAGTATTCTGTGCGCGGAATGAAACATCACACGAGCGAAGGCGTGATAATCTTCCTCGGTGCGAGTCTGAGGGAGCTTCTCCTGTTCGAGTGTTGCCGAAATGGCTAGTGCTGACTACTGGCTCGGTTTATCGTGATGCCAGTTATTTCACCAAGAACCCAACCCCAACACAAGATCAAAATGCGCACCTCCCCAACTTCCCGTCCGCCGCCCCTCCGCCACGTCCTGGTGCTATGCCTGTTCCCTATGCTGCTCCCGGCGATGCACGTGACCCCGTGCCACACCACGGGCGCGTTGTACGCGCCGAAGCTCCGGTTGGTACGCGTGGAGCACGAGCCGAGCACGATTCAGACCGCCCAGGATTTGCGGATCAAGCTTTTCGGCATTTCCAACGAGCGCATCGACAAACTCGGCAAGTTCCACGTCCACGTCTTCTTCTGCCGCCGCTACCAAGACTGCATGAGTGTGTACGACTTCACGGGCTCGCTGTGCGATTTGTTGACAACGACCGCAGAAGGAGATGCGGGTGGACGAGAGACTTCTACTTATGGAAGCACCTCTAGTGGGTCACAAGGAGCAGCAGCTGGAGACTCCGAACAAGGATCTTCACTACTCGCAGCACCTACTTCATCCGGTATGGGGTCAGAAGGATCGTCTACGAGCCAGCCCAAAGACTGCTCCCTCGACTTCTTCGAGCCCTTCGCGTTGGAATTCACGCGGTCCGAACCCATTCCCGTCGACGTATTTCGGGGCACCTACGACTTGCAGATCTTTTTGGAAGACAGCTGCTTCTGGGTGGAAGACGTGACCATCACCGCTGGGGAGACGTTCGTATGAAAAGTGCAAAACAATCTCAATCGTACTCGAGGATCAATTGCATACACGACACAAAAGGTATGTTTGCAAGCTGAAGAAGAACCAAAATGAAATGACTTGCCATGTTCAAAAAAGCAGTAGAAGGGAAGGAATTTGCTTTGCTGTATTGAGCGACTGGTAAAAAAGAAACGAGCGCGAGGATCCTTTTGCACCGGACACTTCACAGCGTTAGGCGACTACCGCGACGTCATCCTCGCGTTTATCGTCGCTTCGTCGAGCAGCTTCGTTTTGGGGCAGTACATCAACCCGGCGACCTACGGACTCCTGCCCGAGATCACGGGCTTCCTCTTAATGGGCATCGTCCTGGGCCCGTTCGGAACCAATTTGCTGTCCCGGTTTGCAGTGTACTTGATCCAGCGGGATTTGAACCGGATTTGTTTAAGTTTCATCGCCATTACTGCTGGTCTCGAGGTGTATCTGCCGAAAATGCAGGGGAAGGTCGGGAAAACGGTCTTAGTGTTGGTCTTTTCCATGACCATTTTCACGGTCCTGATCGTCGGACTCGGCGGGTGGCTGTTGCACCTGTTCCCCTACTCCCCCTACGACAGCACCAAGCCGCCCGGGATGCTCGCGTGCATGCTGATGGGGGCGATTATGGTGGCGAGGAGTCCGACCACTTTGTTCGCGATCTGCAACCAGCTGAAACTGTTCGACCCGCTGGAGTTCGAGCGGGAGAGACTGCGGATCGTGCTGGTCACGGCCATCGCTTCGGATTTAGCGGTCTTGTTCGTGTTCTCCATGGTGTGCAGTATCATCCGCGTCGCGATGGCCCACGAGGTGAGTTTAGCGAATGGGCGCGAAGACGGCGCGAGTGGAAGTGGCAGCGGAGGAGAGTCGGGTGAGAAAGAAGCTGGATCCTCCTCGGCGGGCAGCAGCTCCAGTGCGAACAAACACAAAGACGTCGAGGTGGCCGAGGTGGCGTCGCCCCCACCGGAAGAGGTGCAGGAAGAAGTAGAGGAGGAAACTACAGCGAGTAGTACGGAAGCGCCAGGTCGTGGAGATTCAACAGCTTCTTCTAAATCAGGAAGGAAAAAGAAGCAGACGCCCATCATCGAGCAGAGCAACAGCGGCACTACGGAAAAGCAAGTGAAATCGAAGGAACAGAAAGACGCAAAGCTACGTCGATCGGAGAAGCATTCGGGGAAGAGCAGTTCGGGAGGCGAAAGCGGCGACGCATCGACATCAAGTTCTATGAGCTTGCTATCGCTGCAGCAAGAGGCCGCTGGCTCCGGGAAGGTTCTTCAAGTTGAGCAACCAACTCGAACCGCGGCCGGCCCTTCCGAATCCGGCACAGGAGTAGAGATGTCGTTTTTCTCCAACCTCCTTCCTTTCCACAACACCCGCGCCCCGCCGCCTAAACCGGTGAAGAATTTTCGACTGCCGAAGCCGCACAAGTGGACGACGAAAGATTTCGGGCAAGCGTCGCTGCATTTGTGCCGCGATTTGACCATCACCATTGGCGGCTCGGTTCTCATCGGCGTTGTATTCGGGTTTTTGTTTCGCAAAATGTACCGGGTGCTGTTGTTTCGAACGACCTCGTCTGGATCAGAGCTGCGAAAAACCGTAAGTAAGGCGCGGCGGAGCAGCAAGGTAAAAGGAACAACTACATCAACTGGTGCTGGGGCTCTTGTGCAGAAAGGAGATGAAAAAGGCACAAGAAACGGAGAGTCCGAAACGAACCACCCCGAAAGCAGCCGACCAACCAGGGAGCGGAAGGAGCAAGACCGCGCGTTGCTCGCGATAGCCTCGAGCGAGGAAGAGGGACAGGAAGAGGAGGACTTCGATGCGACAAATTTGACCATCTTTCCGCCGATAACGCAGCTCGACTTTCGCGAGGACCACGACGAGCTCCTGTACAAGCGAATTGCGGGCAAATTGCAGCGGCAAGAGGCGCCGGGGAGCGACACCACGGGAGCAGGCGAACCAGCAGGGGAATACGACCGGGCGAGGCTGACAGCCCTGTCCCAGCATTTTACCGAAGAGGAGAGAGCGCGATTGGAGGCAAATCTCGGCGCTTTTTTGTCCCAGCAACCGCAAGCGCCGACCAGTCGGGAGGGGAGTCTGGTATGAAATTTTGGCAAGATTTTTTCCTAAACGTTGTGTGTTTGCATCATGCATTTGATGTTCGCGCAAGTATCATTGTCTGTACAGCATGATCAGGATAAAATCGATTTTGCTATGACCAAAAAATCTTCGTAACACTGTATCAGATGGCCGACCCTACCACTGCTTTCAACGACGACACCGCGCAGATCGGTAATCTGCGCGCCACCTTCCGCCGTGACAGCCTGACTAACAGCGAGACGGCCGGGCAGCAGGCTTCCCAAAACCGCTGGCTGTACCCCCGCGCGTCATCCTTTTTCCTGTTCGTTGTGGCGGTGTTTGAGATTTGCGACCGCGGTAGCGCAGCGACGGAGGGGGTTTTGCGGCTGGAGCCCCTGCTGATCTGCTCGATACTCGCCTGCGTGGTCGGCCACGACCCGGAGATCCGCGCGGAGGTTGCCGAAGTGATCACCACCTTCACCCCGCACGTGTTTCTGCCTTTTTTCACGGTTACCGGAGCAAGCTTGCGACTGCTGGTGATGGCCTCCCTGCTGGACACGGCGCTGGTCGTCTTCGCCTTGCGAACTGTGGCGATTTTAGTTGCCTGCAACTTAGGTGTGGCGGTCTCGGAGGCGACGTTTTTTTACGGCAATAGTGGCACAACCAACGGCTACAGCAATTTGAATGAAGCAGGAGCGTTTTTGAATAACGGGGGTCAAGCAGGTCCAGCTGCAGCAGGGAACAACGTGCGAAATAACAACTCTGATCCAAAACTGCGCCAGTACCTCGGGTTCACCATGCTTTCGCAGGCAGGGGTCAGTCTGGGTCTGGCACTGGAAACGGTCGCGATTTTTCCGAACTGGGGCCAGGAGGTTTGCGATGTGGTGATCGCGGTGGTGTGCGTGAACCAGGTAATCGGCCCGATTTTCGCGGTCTACGGGTTTAAGAAAATGCAAGAGAAGAGGAGCAATGGCAGTAGCAGGGACCATCGAACTAATCACGCGGGCAACGGTGGGGTAGTTTTTAGCGGTGCCAGTGTTATCACAACGCATACAGACGACGGAAGACACACGGTGACACCGGTAGCAGTACAACCCACCGCGGCAACTATTGCAGCACCGATGGGCAACACGAATAAAACGAAGGAGCCGAGTGCCAGCCGTAGCCCGCCCGAGCCAAACTAGCGTGGTGCTGCTCGCTTGTACCATGGAGGGCTCCTCGAGTAGTTGCGTCTTTCCTTGGCGAACTGATAAAGGTGTTCGCTTCACGCATGTTCGTTCCTTCCTCGCGTCAGCTCACATGTTTGTTTCTGCGTGTGAAGAAGTTTATTTCGCTGCAAGCGAACAACAAGTGATAGAAAGAAGCAAGGAGCAGCACGTAAGAACAAAGACCCGGCATTCACTACAGATGAATGAAGCACGGCCGGAAGGTGGTGTGAGGGTCGTCCATTTCCTCGCCGCCGTGCGCGGAAAGTAGAAAAAAAGATGTCCGCAAGAATGCCGCAAATGCGAACTGCTGCTCTGGTTTGTCGTCTTCTAGCAGAGATTTTATTTCTCTTGCCGCGTGAAAGAACTCTCTCAGTAGAAGCCGCAGATGCAGATCTACAAGAACTTCCCCCTACTTCAACATCCGCCTGCGCCTGCGACCTCGCGTGGGTCTTGGAGCACCGGACCACACCCCCGCCCTACAACGACAAGAAATTTCCCCCCGACCCACCCGACACCTCGGTCGACCCGGAGGCCCCCCTACTCTGCGACCGCTACATCGAGATGGACCCCCTGGGCTTGTCCGCAATGTACCCGATGCAGATGATTGATGCGGCAAATACTGCGAAGTGCCCGGCGGATCTTGCGTTCTTCCTGGCCGACTGCGTGGTCGCCGAGAACTATCCCACAGAAAAAAGCTGGCCGGGCATATTTGTAATGCAAAGATAAATACACTGAAAAATCTGTCATGGGCGGCCTCATAGCATGCTGTTTAGGATACGCAATACAGATTTTCTTGTGTATTTATTTTTGCATTACTGCCGGCAGCCGGCTTTTTTCTGTGGAATAAGAACCACCGGCTGCACAACATTTTGCTCGACGCGGCGGTGGAGCAACTGGCCGCGGCGGGGGTGCAGTGCTACGAAATGAGTCGGTATGAGCGATTGATTCCCGCGAGGGAGATTCTGCTGAATTACGAGGCGAACATCGAATTCATGGCGCACCGGGACAGCATCTACGACTTTCCGTTGTACGGCAGGTGGATCCGGTTGGGGGATTTGAAAAGCGCCGTAGTGGACCAGGTGGTGCAGCAGGAACTGGGGAATTATAACGGGAAGGACGTCGTCGAGAACTCGTTGAAGATGCAGGACACCAAATTATCGGACACCAAAGTATCCGCAGAACAAGAGGACACATCAAACGTAGATACAGACACCTACTATGTCGATCAGAGACCAAACGAATTTGCGAAGAGGTTACTGCTTCTTGCCGCAGGTGGTGGTCCTGCTCTTGGAGATGATGGTGAAATGAACACCAGCGCAGGAGGAACATCTTCCATCGCAGCCTCCACCTTGCTGTCCGATTTCCGGTTTGCCTTCGGCGGCCTCGCGAGGAGCACGGCACTCGAGCTGGATAGAAGGGCGGGAACTGTCCACTGGCGCGTCTGCCCGGTTGTGGAGCCCCGGCATAACAGGTTGAGCCTTTATGAGATCGATGTTCGCAACAGCGCAGGTGGAACAACTGGAACAAGAGCCGCAGTTTTATTACAGGACGGAGAGCACCAGCAGGAGGCGCGACAAGAAGTACTAGTGGACCACGACGTCGATCAACAGCAAACGCGTTCGCCTCCTCTCATCTGCGCCGTCCCGTTGGTTTGGCCGGCCCAGGCGGAAACCAGGCGGAAGATTTTGCAAACCTGGGGCAGTTTCAAGCGGGACCAGGGCGGGTGCGATCGGTTGCTGTTTTTCGTGGCGATCCCGGATGAAGAGTACACTGTCTGGTGGAAAGATCTGGACGAACTGCGGCAGACCTACGACAAAAAATTCACGGAACTAGAGATTTTAGAAACGGAGCAGCGGAAGCACTTGCATGGAAGGGGAGATGTTGAGGACAGCGAAAATAGTACCAAAGACCCGCTCAGCTACACCGTGAAGACGTTTATAGACGGGGAAGCAGTCGAAGAAGAAGCAGACGGCACTTCTTCTACAGGCGAACCCGCGACATCGGTATCAAGCAGAAAGTTTGTTGAGAATAATACTAACCCGATTCACAACGACAAGAACGGAAGCGACGGTTTTTTCGACTTCATTTGGGACAGTAAGCACGCGCACTGGAAGCGCAGGTACTATCTCCCGCCCGACGTGATTGATTTGCGGCGATTTTTCCCGAGTGATCTGCCGCCGGACCAGAGCAACCTGCACTACGATTCCAAAACGAAGCACCAGGTCGTGGGCACTAAAAAGGCTGTTGAGCAGGCGGCGGAAGCGGCAGGCGGAACTAGTGCGGGGGCTGCGGCAAGTGGGGAGGCTGGTGTAGCAGGTGAAGCAGAAGAGATGAACGTCGGAACAACATCAGCGAGAAAAGCTGCATTAAGCGAGAATCTTCGAGGAGATGACCAAACGTCAACCGGCGGTGGGACCACACCACCGGATCCAGACGCTAGAAATTCCTCGCCAGTTCTTGCAAAGAAGCAGGCAAAAGTGTACAATACCCAGGCGAAAATGTTCCTGATGTACGCGTATTTGGCGAAGTTTTTTCCCCAGGATTCCTGGGTCTGCCGCCTGGACCGCGACGCGTATTTCCTTCCGCAGCATTTCCGGAAGATGGTGAAGTTCATGGACGCGCGGGAGCCGCACTTCCTGGGCCACACACTGTACCACGCCAGCCGCGACGGGCAGCGGCCGTTCAACGACGGGGGACCGGCGACCTGCTTTTCCAACACGGTGTTAAGGCGGCTGAGCCTGTACTTGAAAGAGCTGCGGACGTCGCGGTGGTGGGCCCAGGACCGGTTTCCGGCGGACCAGAACGGGTTGCAGCCGGGGAGCAACGACCTGTGCAAGGCGTTTTTCGCGGGACACCAGGATGACCGGTTGCTGGGCGCCTGCCTGGGCGAGCTGAAAATCCGGCCCGACAAGACAAACGTGGTGGACAAGTTCGGGCGCGACAAATTTGTCATTTCCAACCGGCCCTTCCTGTACGAGACGCGGTTGGCGCTCCACCCCGTGAAAACCTTCCTGGAAGGGGCGCGGGCGCTGAAGCGCGAGCCCTCCGGCGTGGACAAAGTGTGGCGGCTGTCGTTTGGGTGGTTGAGTAACGCAGAGCGGGAGACGCTGCTGCAACGGCACAATTGGCACTACGTCAAGGGGCGGCTGCACCACCACTTGCACTGCAGTGCGCTGAATTTACTTGAAGGACGACGAGGAGGAGAACATCGACCGGAAGCAATAAAATCTTCGGAAGGGAGTGAAGCGGAGGAATTTTTTCAGCAGAACAATATCAAACACGACCCGGATGATCAGGATGTTGGGACGATAGAAACACGAAATGCGACGATGCCAGCGAGTACTACAACAGCATCTAGAAGACCTCCGCCCGCACCGCACGAATCGTATCCCCTTGAAACCGACCCGAATCACCCCAGAAACAAAGCGCCGATGACGGAGCACATGTTCTTGCGACACCTGCCGGACGTTCGAGTCAACACTCGCGGGTTCCCTGCGCTCGCTTTCTCGGAATTTCCGGTAGCGATCAACTCGTTCCGAAACCTGTCTGCGCTGTGGTGCATGCACCAGGAAGCGAAGAGGGGATTCGTGGTCGGCCCAACTTGCCATTTGCACACCCCGCCGGAGCTGTGAGATGAAAGGGATTTTCTTTCGATTGTTCTTCCTCGTCCTCGCTTCTGAAGTTGCTCGGACGTACAGTTAGTGTAGTCGTCGTGTTGATATCAAATCAGTCTCAAAGCTGACGGAGCTGAATGCAGAAATGCCCCCAGACGCAGAAACATCCTGCTGACCAAACTGTTGTCGAAATTGTTCAGCGTCAGGTTTGCGCAGCATGTGGTCGTTTTATCTATGAAGATCAAGATGTCGTGTCGTGAAAGTACAATTTTCGGTGGAAGAAGAATCCGTGACGATGCACACAGGAGAAAAAAAGGACGTGGCTGGTGAAGCTCCTCTGCTCCTACTCACTTACTCTAAAAGAATGATTTCAGACCGCAGATCAGGACTCGACTGGTCGCGAAAGCGAAAGGCCAGCCTAAATAGTGCTAGCAATCCCTGATCATCTACTTGTACTTTCTGGTCACGTGGATTTCATAGTAGAAGGAGATCCATTATTTCTGTAAGAAGATCTTCATCATAGTGATGCAGATCCACATGCTGCTGGTATGAAGCAGCGAAAGTGAATAGAATAATTTCGGGATCAAGATCAAAAGTACACGAAATAGAGCATTACTCTCTTTTGCGCTCTTCGTCAGCTGTAACTTACTTTCTAGGTGTGCGAAAACTTTTAGCTTTTTGTTCACCTAGTATGTACTTTATTACCTTTTTTATCCACGACTTTGACTTTAGAAGAGGACGCTCTTCAATACTTCGATTCGATATTTGCAACGTTGGGAACGACGTCGTGTTTTAAGTACGCTCTTTCATCTAAATTTTCTCCATATCGCACACAAAAAATCAAAATGCGAGCGGTCACTCACGCTTTTCTGACCGCCGCGGTCTATCTTTTCACCGCAACCTGCATCCTCCATTTCGCAGGGGCAGCTACACCACAACCAGGCTCTCCTGGGGTAACAAGCCAGCATGATGAAGCGCCTGCGCCAGCACCTGATTTTTTTGTTGCACAGACACTGGAAGATGTCCGGCGTCTGCGTCTTTCAGCCCAGAACCAGAGCTTTCTTGCCTCGGATCGTGCCCGGAAATCTGTGCTCGATGTGTACCAGGAGAAAATTTTGAGCCGCAGCGTTGTGGAGCTACGCATGACGAAGACACTACACGACACGCTGTACGGTATGGAAGCAGACTTGCGCGCGTTTCGGACCCTGATGCGCGAGCCGGCGACAGGTGGAGGTGGGCCCTGTAGTGTTCAGCAACACTCTCCTGGTGCGGCAGCCCACGGTTTTGGTGCAGCATTTCTGCGTCCCAACTGCACGAATGGTCCTGGTTGCCGTCGGAGCATCGACGGAATATCAGATGTGGGGGAGCTTTGCCCGAGTAGAAAAGCGGTTTTTGACAAAAGGTATCGCGAACTCAAAGCGAAGTACTGCAAAGTGTTCTACGGCGCAAATTACATGGTACGCGGGACGAGTAGTTCGTCAAACAGCATGCCGCTCGACAAGAATATCCATCAATGTCCGAAGACGCCAAATGTTTCTGCGAAAGATGATGAACAGCACCTCCGACAAGCAGCACCGACGAGTCCGCGACAAAATAATTCCTCGTCCCCCCGAATTTTTCAGTTTTTTGCGGACAGCTGGACCAGTTGCGGGCTGTTCCGGGAGCTTGTGTATACGAAACTGGGCTTGTTTCTTACGCCTAACGCGGGCCACGCCCAAATGACGCAGTTTGCGCGCGACCAGGCGCGAGCGTGCCACCGGGTGGCACCGCCGGTGGCGGAAGGGGAGTTGTGGCGGGAGGAGGACGTCGAGGGGGGTGTTGCTAGTAAAGATTCTGATGTTCGCTCCGGAGCGCCGCTGCAGCCCGCGGCTTCAAAAGACTCTATCCAGCAGCAGGTTCCAGTCTTGCTGGTCGCGTCGGCAACACAACGGACCGGTTTTGGCCCGTTGGGCCAGGACGCGGCGGACGAGGAGGAAGAAGATTCGGGCGACACACTGGAGGGACTTGTCGAGGAGACCAGAGCGATGACACTCGGGCCGGAAGGAAGTAGCAGTAGAGCTTCCACCAAGAAGAGTACGAAAGCTTCTAAACGCGGCCAGCAACCGTCGACTCCTGCTCGCACGGAGGACACCGCCAGCTCCGAGGACGAGGGCGCGGCTTTGGACAAGTTTTTGCAGGAAGAGTGGCAGCGGGAAGAGTATACCCCGGCGGCGTGCAAGGAGTTGTTCCGGAAGCACGAAGACGAACAGGCGGCTCTTGATCGTCGTACAGGACTAGTACCTTCTTCAACCTCCGCGGCGATGAGAGCTGTCACGCGCGGGCGGCTGCACGTGGAGCTTGCCTTGGATATGTTGTATCGACGTGGCAACCTCGTAATGCGGGAGGTGGAAGCGGCGGTGGGGGACAACAAAAAGATTTTTCTGAAAATGAAAACCGCCCACTTCGTCTCGCTGGAGGTGAAAAAGAAGATCGCAGGGGGTCGTGGCGCCGCGATGGGAACTACAGAGGAACGGGAGGCGAACAAACGCCGCCTGCTGGTGGCGCAGGAGCAAGTCGCTGCTGCCAAGGCGGAGCTGCTGGCGAACACGGCCTGGACGGACCGGCTGCGGGCCCACCTCGCGTCGTTGGAATCGGCCGGAATGGCGCTCCTGGTGGTGTCCAGATTGCGCACAGACTTTTCAAGAGCACGATCTTCTGTACTCCAAGAGGACCCAGCTGCGGTGGGAAATGAAGAGGTACTAGAAGACCCCCATGGTCGTGTTTTATCGCTAACCGAAGAAGAAAGAGCCGACAACGCTTTTGTCGTGGAGCTGGTGGAGCGCGCCCAGAAGGCATTGGAATTCGTGCCCCAGATAGAGAAGAAAAAGAAGGACCGGAAGCGGAAAAAGGATAAGGAACCTTACACGTATACCGAGGAGATGCAAGATTTTTTAGCTTACAACTACGCCGAGAAGGAGAACCTACTTCCTATGAACAAGCTAATAGATTGGGAAGAGGCGTACAGCAAATTGCGTGCAAACGCGGCACAACCGAGGCAAATTGAACACACTGCAGGCAGGAAGGCTGTGAAAGATCGCCTTGAAGCTGGTTTCGCGAAATTCGCAGCCAAAACCCAGATGCAGTCCCCGAAAACGGTTTTGTCGCTGGTGGTCCTGAACACGAACTACCGCCCCGCCTGGGCGGTGCTGCGCGCGTTGGTCGCGCATGTGTCCATTCACGAGCGAAAAGTTTCTACGAACATCATCATCGCAGGTCAGCCAGCGCCGGCGTCGGAAGGCGGAAGTACTTCCAAAAAGGGTAAAAATAGGAAGCAGGGCCAAAAGAACCAAACGGACGCTCTGATGAAAGTGGCTGCCTTACGCCTGCCCGCACAGGCGGCTGACAGTTGCGAGTTTCTACTCGACGAGGGGCGCGACCCGAATTTTTTTGAAAACCTGAGGAGGCGGCAAGAAATGGGAGCGGATAATGGTCGTGGCCGGTTCCAGCAGTTGTTTGAGCAAGCGGTGAACCGGCGGGCCCGGAGAGACTATCCGTTGGATTCACACGCGCTCAAAGGGCTGGAAGAACCTGTACGAAAATCCTTTCTGCAGGAGCAGGCGGGCAGATTGGGGGAATTCATGGGGCAATGGACAGACGCGCAAAAAATCAACTATCTCGCCGAGGAGGACATTGTCCAAGTTTCGAGCGACGGCACTGCCGCGGGATTGAGCGGCCGACCCGGGCCGCACGGCCCGGGGCACAGTGATATTCACCACGGGCTCGGCTCCGCAGCGTACCTAACCGGGGGCGCGGTGCACTACATCGATGCGGTTGAAAAGAAACTCTTGGAAGGTAGTAGTACGCCTGTTGTGAAAACCACCTTTCTCTCGCCCCATGGCGACTTTTTCCTTGGTTTGGTGCGGCAGAAAGTTCGCAGCGACGGGAATTTGTCGAGTTTGCTGGAGGAGGCCGAGAACTGCGGAGACGAGACGCGCAAGCAGCACGAGTTTGACCTAAAATATGTCCGAACGCTGGCATTTGATCTTCAGTACCGAAGCAAGGGTCCCGCCTGGACCGGCCCCGATCTGAAGACGCAGTACGGAAAGCAGACCCCAGCGCGGGGGGCGGTGGCGGTGCAAGACCACGTGCGGCCCTTCGACCACGCTCCGTTGCAGCATTTGATGCGCTCGTTTGCTAAGCTGGAGCACCAACTCACCTGGGAATTCGCCTCCCTGGCATCAAGACGGTTAGCAAGGACGTCGGCCACAACGCCCGATTCGTTCCCGTTGAAGCGCGTCTGGTGGGAGCATAGTTTTTTCTTTGCTGTGGTGGCCCGCACACTGACCGCGCACGCGCAGAGCTACTATTACGACACGGCTTTCCAACTGGGACACCAGTACCACAGTCTGGCGTTTCAGTTTGAGATCACGGCGAAGCTGCGAAACCAGAGACGAGTTGTGGTGCACGAGGGCAACATCTCGAGCAGACTGCCCCCCTGGCTGCGATATCCACTGCAAATTTTGTATGTCTTGGTCTGGAATAAAAGTCTTTCGGAGGTTCTTTGTCATCCAGGTTTTGCATGGCCCAGGAGCAGGTCCGCGATATATATTGCAGGGCCTGGCATCACAAGTTTTGGGAGCAAGTCTGCTCGATGCCCGTTCTGCACGAGAAACGTGGTCGCGTTTACGTGACCGAAAGTGACTCGCTTTTGCTGCTTCTGCAAAAGAACAGGTTTGTGTGTCCTCGTCGATCAGACCTGGCATCTTATCTTCACCTTCCAGAACACCAAGACATAGTTTTGCAATGGATACGCGAGAGAAGCGGGGCGCCGCGGCGTATTGCGTGGATTCGGCAGACCTAACGGAGTATTCGAGGAAATTGGAAGAGTATGGGCTTCACGGAGGTCCTAGGGGACGAACTTAGATTTTTGATAACTTGTACACGTGTATGATAACTAAGAATTTGCAGCTCGTCAAACCGATACGGATGTTCCATTATATGCGCTGAAGAGTGAATGCACTGGACGAACTATCTGGTTGAAGAGATTCATCTTTTTGCCGGAGCTATTCAAATCAAAAATATCGACGTAAAACATGCTCGACACGCAGCTGCGCGAGACAGTATTTTGGCGTTTCGCTTATTGTGGTCGCCCTTTTAATTATTTCCTCGTAAAAAGAGTAGATCATGCACTCACTCATTCACTCACTCATGATTTATTTCCTTTTCTTGTCCTGTACAATGAATTCCGCACTATCGCTTCAACCAACTGAGGAGCACGCGACACTCTACAAACGTAGGATTTTTTTCGGAAGAATCTGAAGTAGCTTATTTTTCATCGTGCCGGAGAATCAAGGAAAATAAAGCACCTTCGAGGCTGAATTTGAGGGTTTTTTCTCTACTCATTGATGTTTCTCCTGTTTGCCTAATTTTCGAATCGGCACAAAAAACTATTTGATTGCATAGTGCTGCAAAAAAGCAAAGGGGAGGCTATTGAGTTTCCGCTTTCGTGGAGGAGCACGGTGCGACGTGTTGGTGCGGGGAAACAAAAGGGTTTGTATCGTTCATGTTCCTATTTTTATTTGTCGTGGCTTGTTTTCACCATCTGTTCCCTTTGATGTTTCTCTCTGCTGGAAGATGAGGTTGGTTGTAGAGGTTCCCTGAGCGAAAAACATGAACATCAAGCAGTAGAAGCAAGTACTGCATCGCGTTCTATTGCCAA
Organism: Amoebophrya sp. A120; assembly: GCA_905178155.1. NCBI lineage: Eukaryota > Dinophyceae > Syndiniales > Amoebophryaceae > Amoebophrya > Amoebophrya sp. A120. The sequence goes on along the minus strand of CAJINV010000003.1, from coordinate 11,837,130 downwards.
AGCTTTGGCGCCAAAAATGCTGAGAGAATTTCCAAAGGGCCTAGTGTCTGAACTACGTGTTAGAAGATCTACAGGGAAGAATCAAATAAACGATTTTTTTGTCCTCTTCCCTTCAAGGAACTCCCTTTTCCACAAAAAGACAAGTTACGTTTCAGTACTTGTTTATTGTGCTCTTTTCGGAGCGACTGAGGCCGTCCGTGGTATGAGAGGTTGTGTTGTATGAGGACCACGCCGGCAGGCTGGACGGTTTTCTTGCTTAAAACTGATTTTATTTAGTTCTTCGTTCTTGTAGTTCAAGTTCTCATGCGACTCTAGGTTTTACTGAGACGAGGTACTACCATGTCGTTCGATGACGGCGTCGGCGCTTCAGTTATCTCTGCCGCACCACTGGGATCATGTTCAACGCACCGTACCATGGACCATATGCGGTCGTCGACTGAACCGTTGCGTGAAGAAGAAGCAGTGGATGAGTCTCGCATAATGGATGCGACCGCGGGAAACAAAAGAGCCGTAACTTCCAATTCCACGCAAGAAACGTCTCGCGAAGAAAACAACTCTCTGGAAGCCTCGATTTCGGCCTTGCGAAGCTACTACCAGCAGCAAAGTTCTTGCTCTTCCTCATCTTCGACGCCAGCAAGTCGCCGGAATGGTGGTGGAGCAGGTTTTTTGTTGATTGTTGCAATATGTACAGCTAGCTTTCAACATCTTTCTGTGTGCACAAATGTAGACCACCTAAGCTGCGAAAATAGTTCATCTTCGGAAATTGAATCAGGTCCGGCAGGAGCGCCACGGTATTTTCTGCGGCAGTACCACAGTGAGGAAGAAGAGGTGGTATCGCTGGAGGAAAAGCAGGATAAAATCTACGCAAATCCATTCCTGCCACCTGCAGAGCAGCAAATTTCTCCTTCAGCACGGCCGCTGTATTCATGCACCGGTATAATTGATGGCAATGAAGCCGATGCCAGTATTAAAGTGGCCGACGGTTTCGAAGACACGGAGAGCAGGAGGAAGCCGGACTTTTATATTTCCCAAGGCAGAGATCATGTTCTTGCAAGAGCAACGACAGAAACCGCAGCGGCGGGCGGCACAGGAGAAGTGACTGACACAGCTGCGGGGAAGTTGGAAAACAAGACGGAGCGGCACCTTCCCGACGAGGAGGTCGCAAGAATCCCGGACGCGATTGCACTCGACCAGAGCATTGTTTTGCCAGCCCCGGGGAGTGAGGGGCAAGTAGATGTGCAGCTGGACCAGCCTACAACTAACTCACAGAGTAGCCTTGGTGCTATTGCCGATGGAACTGCTGCTGCCGCTGCTCCTGGGAAAATAGAGGCCGCGGGAAGTGCCACAGGATCAGAGCGAGCAGCTCCAAGTATAGCCTCAGCTCCTCCTGCTCCTGGGAATTTCTCCGGCACGAACGGAATTGAAAAAGGCACGAACGTCACACATGCCGATGATTATCAGCAAAAAGAAGTAGAGGACCAATCTCCCGCGCCGGTAGCTTGTGGTACAACGCGAAGGGACGGAGAACAAAATGCACTTTATTCAAGACTCGTCGGGACCGCGGAAGGACTAAAAAATCCCATCGCGTTCCCCTCGCCTTCGCGCGAAGAAATTTTGTCGGCCGAGTCGGTCGGTAAAGAGCTGGAGCAGCTAAACTTGTCCGTCGACAGCGACGGCGGGGGCAAGCTGTATGCCGCGGCGAGCCTGCTGAAGGCGGTGGCGGAGAAAGATAAGCAGAAGAAGCAGGATTTACTCACCTACTACACCGACCGGTGCGCCAGATTGGAGCAGCAGCTGGAGGAGCAGGCTTTACAGTCGGGCGCCTTCGCGAAGTCAGTTTACGACGAATTTGCGCAGGAAAGACTCGTATCAAATGTAAAAATGTCTGGGTCTGGAAGGTTACCAGGTTTGTCATGCATATTTTGCATGACTCAGGTTGTCTGTAATGCATGATCTAGCATCACATATTTCTCGAGGCCTCCCTGATGCCTATCCCGCATGACAAGTGCCCTCCCCGCGTAGCACAAACTGGACGCCTAATGCTGCTCATGCAATACAGATTTTTTTAGACTCCAAAGTTAGCATCACAAGTTGCATTCTACCAGAGCCAGACATTTTTACATTTGATAACTCGTGTACGAGAAGCGGATTGCGGATTTGACCGAGGCACACGACTTATGGAAGCGTCAGGTTTGAAATCGTCAGAGTTGAAAGAATTTGTAATGCATAAAATGCTACACAAAAAGTGACTCTATTGCAGAGGACCCACGGGAGGCAGATTATAGTCCTGGCAAGGGTCAAAAGGTGGACTGCTAACTAGCATGACAGAAGGCAGCTGTTCTGCCCTAAACCGCATGACAGACTCGCTTCCAGGACCGGGAAAATTTGTCATGCACCGACTACAAACTGTAGGTCTAGCTGGTATCCGTTTTATGCATGACAAACTATTTCAACTTTGACGATTTCAAACCTGACACATCCATACGACTTGCGGGCGAAGGAGGTGGCGGAAGGGCGGAAGCAATACGAACGACAGGAACAGGACCTGCGTACTGTCAAAAGTTTTTGCGTGGACGAGAAATTTGGTTCAGCTGGAAAAAGACGAATGGTAAAATTGTCATTGTGACAGGTAAAATTTAGGTTGTCGTTTTTGTCCGATAAAACTCAACATTTTTGAACTTACCAGATCGTTTGGAGAGCCAGTGCAAACGCCAGCTCCAGGATCTGCAGAAGTTGCAGCAGCAACTCGCTCTTGCAAAGCAACAGCACCAGGCAGAGCGCACCGGAGATGAAAGTGGTCTCACTACGGCGGGTTCCGGAAATGTAGAACCCGCATCCTTTGTACCACCGCCTGCAGCATCCAGCTCTAAAGAACTACAGCAGGCGGAACAACTTGGAAAGCCACGCTCTACTGCAGCTGCCTGTTCCACGATCGCTTCGGACCTTCCGGCCTTCGCGCCGCCGACTCGCACGCGACAGGATCCTGTTGGAAGTACCAACGCGACCATCGAGCGAGTCGCACAGGTGGCTACATCATCGGCAGTACCAAACAACCAATGCGAACCTGCTAATTCATCTTCGGTTCGCGACATTTGCAAGGAAGTGGAGCAACTGTGCGACCAGGTGAGTTTCCGGCCGCCCGCACTGGTGCCGGTGGTGGAGCAAAGCACTATCGCTCCGGAGTACCGGATCGTGCCGTTGGAAGAGCTGGTGCCGCCAAAAGGAAAGACGCCAAGCAGTAGCTCATCTACTGGCGGCAAGGGCGATCGTAGAGGTGTCACTGAGCAGAATTTTTCTACGAGCGAGCAGCACGGGCCCGCAGGACTCATACCTCCAGACGGCGGCGCTCATAATTGCTCCGGACAAGTACAATGTGCAGAGCAACCCGATGAAATACATGAGCCGGAGCTCTCCCAGCTGGAGCGGAGTTTCCAGAAGCACAAGGAACGACTCCGCCGGAAGCAGGTGCAGTTGGGAAGCAGCTTTGCGGGAGGAGGAGGAGGGCTGTCAGAAACTGCAAACTCCAGCAGTGCATCAACAGCGGCATCAACAACATCGATGGGAAACAAAGATATTAAAGCTTCAGCTATTTCCTCATCTTCCCACACCAATTCGAGCAAGCGGAAAAGCAGTCCGTTGGCTGTGAAGTACCCACGGGGAAATCGGGTAAAAACTGCTCCCGCGGAAAGGCAAGGCCAGGGGCGTGCAGTCCTCGTCCCGAAAGTTGGTGCGGCAACTAGGACCACGGGAGCGGGCAGTTCTGTCGGGGGTGGGAGCAGCAGTAGCACTGCAGGCCGTGATGTGAGAATAGCAGGAAGGAAAAGCAGCACTGATATCAAAACCATTGCAGGTGCAGCTCCTGCTGAAATCCGAACTACAGGTCGTGGGCCAAAGCCTGACGCAGCACCAGCTCATTCCTCAACGCTGACAGGGAAGAATCTGAAGAACCAAGTTCAGGAGCAATCGCAGGGACCTACTTCCGGTTGCCTGGCGAATCAGGGTGGACATGGCCGAGGAGCGACAAACAATCCCATTGCAGTGACTACTTCTTCCGAGTCGAAGGCAGATGATGGTGGCGCTGTGGTCCTGGCAGCTGCTCCAAGAGCCACTACTTCTACAACTACGCACAACTTCCAGGACACCGAGAGAGTCGCGCGCACGCAGTTGGAATCGTCTAGTGCCGCAGGCCCTCCGCGGACTCCTCCCGCGAGTGACGGGCATCAAGCCCCGTCGAGCAAACTGAAGATCGTGGACACGATGGTCGTGCAGCAGGAGGAGCATGTCCCGAACGGTGCGGAACAGGACGAACTAGCCACGCCGAGAGCAACAAACGCAGAGCAGAAGCGGCTGCAGCAAACTTCCATCGACCCTGACACCACGGCGGTGAGCAGCGCGAGTCAGCTGCACCAGTCCAACGCGGGGTTCTACCGACCGCTTGCACCCTCGCCCAACGAGAAATCGCCCATCCCGAGACACGACAACGGGAACCAGCGACCGCAGGCCGGGGCTGCGGGTGCGAACAAATCTACTTCAAACACTGCTACTAGTTGTGGTCCTTCGAAGGCGACCACGGTCGCGACATGCGGGGGAGACGACGGCGGTAGTTGTGGTGCGACCTTGTTGTCCAGTGTGGCGTCGAAAGAACTGGCACAAGGTGGTCCCTGTGACGCTTCGAACGTGTATGAGATGGAACGGCGGGCTTCTGCTTTTTGTCAGTGTTTGCTGCTAAATTTTTGGATGTGTCTTCCCGCTTTATTGCATCGGACGTGATGTGGGGTATAGATCATGATTGCAAATGTATTTTTGCATGCAAATGCAAATGCTTAGTGTTAGCAGGGCTTACGCCTTTTTGTCCGTTCCATACCATCACGATCGATTCGAAAAAGGACGGTTTGCGGCACTTGTTGCCGGGCAGCGGGGCTGGCATTGCGCTGGACGACTCGGCTCTCACCCGGGAAGAAGCAGCTGGGAGGGAAGGAGGTATGATTTATTGAAAAGTTGCTGTGGTGTACTTGTAAGGGACGTCGAAAGCACAACGATAACTGCAGGGGAAATCTTTTGACCCAATTCAATATTTTTATACTGACAGCATCAGCAACATCTTCACCGTCCTCGCTTCATCATCCTGGTTTCGCGCCCCCGAACCTCGCGGCCTCGCCGCTGGGCGGCTCGAGACACTACAGCACCGCGACTGATCTCGCCGTCGGGGCAGGAGAACAGGAAGCGCTCTCGCAGGTAGAGCCCAGTACTATAGCCGCGTCGTCCCCGCCGGTCCAGCGTCTGATCATTGACGACACGAGCCAGCAGAATTTGTATCCCCGGCCGCAAATCATCCTCCGGATATCAAATGCAAAAATGTCTGGGTCTGGAAGATTGCGAGATTTGTCATGCTAGTCTAGCATGACTCTGCACTCTGTATTGCGTGGCCACCAAGAGGTCCTCTTGCCTGTCATGCAAAAGCGCAGGCTCTCATGCGAAATACGCAGTACAGAAACACGAAAAAACTTGTCATGCTTGGCGGCGCATTACAGAGCAGTATTTTGTTCACGGACTTGCATCACAAGTTTCCAGACCCAGACATTTTTGCAGTTGATACCGGAAGTACTGCAACAACGCCGAAAAAATAATGTGGCGTCTGGAGAACGCGAGTTTGAAGATCCGCGAGCACGGGAAGGGGGTCTGCTTGCTGTCGCCAACCTTCTACTACGAGCCCTCGGCCAGTATGAAAATCAAGGTGGAATTGGAATTCTTCCCGAATGGCACTGTTTTTAATGCAGCCACGGAAGATGATCAGAGAAGTCATGGACTGGAAGGGCAGAAAACCATTCCTACTACAACTCACGAGGCCGCCGGTCAAGAACATCTCCAGTTACCTGCTGAGCAAAAAACACGCCCAAGAGCCGATTCGGGTTCCTCGACAGCGTCCATGATTGCGGATTACAGGGAACGGAACCGCAAAGTTTTGGACCAAGTGCCCAGTCTGAAGCAGCTGCCGATTCACAATTACAGTGGCGGAGGTGTCGGCGTCGCGGCCGGCAAGAAGAGGCTCGGGCAAAATAATTCTACCACACCAAAATCTAGTACAAGCGCCGCTTCCTGCGCTTCTGGCGCGACGCCGCACAGTGTTAAGGGAACGAACAAGCCACATACTATAACCGTCGTCCGGAAGCGGGCGAAGCAGGACCAAGTCCGCACCGTGACGAACTGCGCCCTGAGCGTGCGCTTCTCCGTTCTGACCAATCGATTCACGCCGAAGCGGTTCGTCGCGTTCGTCGGCCAGAAGCAGTCGGAGGTGCAAAATGTGAGAAAGAAGGTGTTTCAAACTCTCCTGGAGTTCGACCGCACGGGACAAGTGAGTAACGACGACTGTCTAGACGTGGGAATCAACGTGTTACCCGATACAGGCACGGTCGTTGACTGATGCTTTTGGAGGCCTTTTTGGTGCTTTCCTCGTCGCTTGTGGTGGGATGCCTCCTCTTATTCGCTAGTACACTACGCATTATTATTTTGCCCGCATTGAATTTTGATCGCGCAGAGCTTTTTTTGCACATGACAGGCCATGGCTTTTTCCTGTGAAGAAATTTGCTTTATCTACTTCAAATGAACGCAAAGACAAGACGCCGCTCTCGCGACATTGCGTCTTAATTAGTACCATTCGATTCCTTGACGGAGGTTTTGCAATTGGCAAATTTTGTATGAACGATGCTGATAGATAATGGTATCAAAAACCAACGCAGAAGAGCATGAAGACTTTACGACGATAAAGAAAGTCAGTGCCCGGCTACGCCATCACACGCTATCCTCTTCTTCTTCTGGAAGAAGATGCCATGCGAGAGGAGGTTCTTTTCTGCAATTGGCGCGACTACAGGTAGTTGTTATGTCTGGGGCTTTTCATTCCTAGTGTTTTTGGCAAAGGCGCGAGCGAACTCGTTGTTCGGGAGCGAGAGGAAACGAAACGCCCTGACAAAGAAGGCACTTTGCTTATTCTTCCGTCGGCAAAACTGATTGACTTATTTATTACACCGCACGGCAAGAATTATGCAAGTAAAAGCAATAGGATTAGGACGAGGAGTAGTTTTTCTTTTAGAACCAGGATACAACACACCGAAAAAGTAGCATGCCGTCCAGCCCTTCCCACGACCAAATTTCTGGCACCACTGCTGCCACTCCGACGGATTTGAGATTTGGCACCCCCGGACAAAAGGACGCCCAGGGATCAAAACAAACCGCTCCGCTACAGTCGCCCGTGCTCCCCGCGGATTCTCCTTTGGGTTCCGGTACAGGGGTACGGAGCAGCGGAAATTATAGCGATGATGATCTTCACTCTGAAACAAAAACGAGCAAGAATCAAGTCGGCACGGGAGTAGCGAATAGTAAACTGGATCTACGGCACGATCCTGAGTATCAGCGTGATCATGACGAGAATTATCACCACCAGCATTTTTCCAAGGCCACGACAGCCACGATTACTTCAACATCTACAGGGCTTTATTCCAGAAACGTCAACAAGCAGGTCCAAACGGATCAACTGACCGCTCCCGAGGATGAGGAGGTTGCGCCTATGGTAGATGAAAATGAATTTACCAGTACATTTTTGTCGCCCGGTGTTCTTGTTCCACCATCTTCTATCCACCCGGAAAATAAAACTCGAAAGGCCCGGCTGCTTGCGCTGCAGAAAAATCTCACGGCGTCGGTGGAGCAGTTGCAGGACAGGGCTATGCAGGTGAAGGCCGAAAAGGAGGAGGCGGTGCTGTTTCGGAACAATATCTCCTCTGCTCGCCCGATGGTGGATTTTCTCGCATCGTCGACGTCGATAAACCACTTCAAAACTTCGATGTCTGACTTTCACGTCCCCTTGCGGAGAAAAGCAGCGCAACTCTTCTTTTTCCGCGTGTGGGCGAAATTTTCGGAAGCGCTGCGTGGGGAACGCGACCGGGAGCGGCGTATTGGGAGTTTTGTCGAGGAGCTGTATGCTACCTTTCAGGAGGAAGGCAGAGAGAAGAACAAGCCAGGAGCGCAGGGGAGGACAAGTAGAGGACAAGAAGTACAACTAAGCACGTCGAAGAAGCCTCAGGTCAAAACCTCTACTTCTTCTGCCGGCCGTTCATCTGTAGTAGTTGCACGACCGGAAAGAAGTACTACAAGAAGCTCCACTACGAATACTACCGCCACCCTGGTGCATATCGCAACGGAAACGGGCTTGCTTCGCGTTTTCGACCGACAGTGGCGGTTGAAGTTGTTTTCCAAAAGTTTTTCGCGGTGGAAGGAATTTCACCGGAGAACAGAAGTGCAGAGGCTGCGCGACGTTCTGAAACAGATGAAAGAATATAACGCCTTTTTGGTCGTGGATCGAAGTTATACCCTGAATGAATCGGATCCGGTGCTTGCAGATGTTGAAAAATGTCGGGAAAAAGATAGAAAAGGTAAAAGCGTAAATGTCAAATTTCTCCGAGATTCTTTTGCTCCTACTGCTAGCTACACGCTGGGGACAGCGGCCGCGGCGCCGATAAAGTGAAGATGTTCGTCTGCACTGATAATTATTTATCGGAGGTCCGACTGCCTCTAGAAGGTGAAGGGTCTACTTAGTCACAAGCCCTGGAGGTGTTTACATTGCTGCAAAGAAACAGAAACAGTTGCTCCTTGTAAGGATAGTACAGAAGAAAAAATGAATAAACAAGGAAGCTTCTCGAAAGGTCGTTCTCGTTCTTTTTCATTTGTCGGCAAATGGTCATTTCATGTGCTGCGTCATGGCATTCGTGGATCGTGGAAAATTGTTGACGAAATAATGCTTGATTGTGTTTGCCTCAATCTTCGTGATCAAATTCCATTTGTCGTTGAAGTCGTGCACTTGACTTACTGCGAAGCGAATGAAACATACGTCCTGAAAGATTTCGTCCTCCCTTCCGTCGCCATTCTTCCTCGTGCTTACGACCGAGGAGAAGTCATGGTAAGATAGGACTTGAAGAAGTAAAGTACTGACACCGTTTTCCTTAACTAGAAATTTCTGCAAAGGATCAGCCTCAAGCTCAACCTCTCACGTGTACCCTCACTTCGCCACAAACAGGTCCCAAGTTTTTTTTTTCATTTAGCTACGTGCGGCTTGTTTCATTTTGTGGACAGAAGCGAAAATAAATCTTCTTCCTCGCCGGAACAGTCGAAGCTTTATCTTTCTGGAAAAGACAAGCATACAAAAATAAATCGCAAAATGCTGAAGAAGACTGCAGTCGTCGTCGCTGCTACCAGCAGCACCCTGGAACAGGGTGGGCTCCACCTGGTTTCCGGGGCGATGACGCAGGACCGTCGCGGCGCGACGCACTTTTGGCAAGGAAGCGAGGCCACGCCGTCCGGGTTCATGCAGGAACCTACCGAGGGGCGCGACGACGGTGTGGATGTGACCGGTGCGGAAGCTATCGCGAAGCCCACTCAGGATGTGGCCGACCTGCGAGCGGAGGTGGATGCGTTTGCGACCACGCAAAAAGAAGCCTCGGACAAGAAGAACGCGCTGAAGAAGAAAATCGCGGCGGCAAAGCGCGACTTGGCGGAAAAACTGGAAAACCTGAGGGCGGAGATCGTGCGGCTGGAGGGGCAGCAGGGCGTGCTGGACAACATGCTGGAACGCGTCGATGCCATCCCCGTGCCCGAGACGACGTCGGCTCCCTCGTCTCCCCCGACCACCTCTCCTCGGGAGGAATGATCAGGAAGCCTGATGCAGCTACGGGGGAACGTTTTCAGCGCATTTTTTTGCGATTTTGTTTACACCAGTACAACAAGTTTTTTTTTATCTATAATATTCACCTTCTTGACTCTTCTCAATTCACAAGCGCAACATCTGTACCTTCTCAAACGCAACCAATCCGTTTTAGTGCACTGCAAGTTTCTCTAAGCAAGAGCCCGAAAATTCCCACAAAGGTCCAGCAAACATTTTCCATCACTAAGTTGCTACCCTAAAAGTCTGCTTTTTACCCCGTTAATGTCCCTTGAAGTACTACGGTCAGTTTCTATTGCTCCAGCATGGAGTAGTTCGAGTTTGAGGCTCGCTGTCACTACACAACATCAGCATGCGCGCCTAGCGTACTAAATTGTGGTGACATAGAGTACTCTCGTCGGCGTAACGCTAGACGTACTCAAGAACAACGTGGCCGCACGACGTCCACTGCGCTACAACGTTCCAGGCTTTCTGTGCCGACAGCTCTACAGTATGATGAGACGACGACTCGACCCCCTTCCGGTATGATTTGACAACACGGCAGGATTCCAGCCTATCTTCACTACATATCCTGTAGCTTACGAAAATAAAGCCTAGTCTTCACTTATGTAGATGGCGGACAGCACGACAAACAAGCACAGGAAGGCCATGCAGTTTATTGATTTGTTCCATCGTCCTTGCCCATTCTGGGCAATCCGTGGTTGTCGTCATGTTATTTGAAAAGGGTAGGCTCGACGTGCCGGAAAATAAACCAAACTGCCCCTCGTTCTGGAACAAAACCTAATCGTGCCCATCGTGCTCCGTAATTCTTCTCGTGGTAATATGCATCGCGCAACATCAGCAGGGAAAAAAAAAACAGTATGTTCCTGTTCTTCGTCGACGTCCCTTTCGTTGTCGCGACGCATTTCACGTTGCTACTTCTTTAGTAACCGTATCTCAGGCAGCTGCATTGGAAAAATGTAGTTGACTGGTAAACTCGTATTCGTACAAACATCATAGTATTCTCCGAATTCATTCTTCGAGCCACAGGTGCAAAGTTTTTTTCTCCGGGGTTTTGAGAAATTCTATCTATTCGCGCAACCTTGTGTTGTCCTTTGTGAGGAAGCAACGAAACTACACGAAACTGTAAGCCGACAAACCTTGTTTGACTTTGAGTAGTGCCCCTCTTATTTCTGTTCGTGCAAGATGAGTAGGAAGACTCGAGTCAGAAGCAAAAAAATGCTGAAGAAAGCCACCCTGGTTGCTGCTGCCAAGCCCTTGTGGGGCGAGTTCGCCTTGGCGGTGAAGCAGGAGAAGAAGGAGCCTGCGACGACGCATTACTTTATCCTTCATGAAACTTGTGCATCCATACGACATTTGGCATGCGTTTTGCGTTTGAAAAGACGTCGCTGGCTCTTAAAAGAATTATTGAGCGGCCCCTTTGTAATAAATCAGCTTGGCAACTGAGCTAGTTAAGCGATGCCGTGGTACTAGTCGCGCTTCCGTGTCTGCAGCGTCTACACACGAGGCTGCTGCGTGATCGCAGTATTCTTTCCATCTTTTGTAGCTCGGTTCTTGATTTTCCGTTCATGGAAATCGTGTGTTGTGTTACTGAAGACGCATGCTTGCAGTCCAGATACGGTATGGATCCACTTTTCCCCTCGACACGTTGGCAAGGAAGTGAAGCCGCGCCTTCTGGGTTCATGCAGAGCAAGCGGGCGGGTGCTGGTGGTGATGCTGATTCCTCTATTTCCAAAGTGCAAGTCCAGAAGCTAGGGGCGCGGAAGCGTCGGTGGCAGTTGCTGAAGGTGGAAGTGGGAGCCTTGAAGAAGAAGCGGGAGGACGAGTTGAAGAAAGATGCGCTAGCCGAGAAGGAGCAGAAGGCGGATATGGAGAAGGAGCTGAAAAAGTTGGAAAAAAAGCATGAACAAGAACACACGGAGCACAAGAACGCCCAGATCGAGGAACTGCAGAACTTAAAAAAACAAAATGAGGCTGAGATGAAAAGCCGAACGCAACAGTTGGAGGAAATGAAAGCGGCGGTGGAGAAAGAGACGAAAAGGGCTGCTAAGGAGGTGGCTTCCTTGGAGGAGGAGGTGAAAGCCGCGAGAAAAAAGAATGAGGAAGATGAGAAGAAGCAGAAGGAGGTGGCGGACAAAGCGCACGAGGATTTGCAACAGGAGAACAACACAAAGCTTGAGAAGCGCAGGGGGGAATTGGAGACGGGGGGGGCCCAGCTGGCACAGCACAACAAGAAGAAACGGGAAAATCTAGAAGCGGAACTGGCGGAGAAGGATAAGAAGTTGAAAGAGCTTGCGAAGGAGCTGAAAGACGCGGCAGCGGAGCTGAAGAAGGAGACGGCGGCGACGCTGAAGGAAGTGGACAACCTGGCAGAAACGCAAGAAGAAGGAGGTGCAGAACAAACGCAGTGATAACGAGTCCCGCCGCTAGAGGACCCAGACAGCAAGTGTCGATCACTTGACAAAGTCACGCGACAGGACAAACACGTTTTATGGTCACTTATTTTTACATTCTGGAATTTACGGCTTAAGCTCATGGCTTTCAACACCCTATCTATGTATGGTATTCGTGTCCGAAGACAAGACCAAATAAACAAGCTGCGTAGAAGAGGGGGAGCAGTAAAGAGTTTGGTTAGTTGTAGGGAGCGCACAAGGCAATTCGCATACAAAACAACGCAAAACGACAAAACCGTTTTCACAGTCATTCACAGTCTAAACTTTTATCAGCCGGGTTTTCTTACATTCACAGGAAGGATTTCAAGTTTACTCATTGTATCGCAGCAGGGTACTATTTGCATGAGCGCAGTAGAACTTTCTTCAGTTGATTTTTCCGAGAATCGTTTTTTTGAGTTACTCCATTTAATACCCTTAATTTTAATTTTACACATACAAAGTTTCAATCGAAGGTTTTCGTTCAGGAACACATCTTCTACGATCTTTTACTTTTGAATTATCCTAGCGTCCTGGATTGCAGGCATATTGCCCTGCTCGATTGCATTTAGAAGCATTTTACAACCGTAGCCCTACCGGATCTCCGCATGATAGGTGTAGGATTTTGTAATTACTACAAGGGTGAACACGCTCCACTCAGTATGGGGGAAAAAACTAAAATCCAGCAGCTCCGTCGTTCTTCTTTATTTCTTAGCGCAG
>CAJINV010000003.1:11758811-11824175 GCA_905178155.1 Amoebophrya sp. A120 | reverse complement strand
TAGGGTAGCAATTTCTTTCTTTCCTTTTCTTTCAGAAGTTTCAGTGTGGGTTTGCTTTCAGTTTTGAACTTTCAACATTTTCGGAACGGGTGCGCATCACTTTTCTTCTTTGCCGTGTAATGTTTGGCGTGCAAGAGCAAGACGAGACACTAGGAAAGTGTCTGCCGACACATATTACAACCGTCGGGGGCTCACACGTTGGTATTTTCTTGTCATAATGTGATTGCATATAATTATAACATAAGTTTGGATGGGGAATAAAAAGAGAGACGTGTTTTTCAACTGCTTCACAAGAAGGCGTGAAAGGCAAGAAGGAAACTGTAGTGTTGTGTTCGTGTAGATAAAGGTTCTTTGCTGCACGTGCGTCTGCGCAGAAGGTAAAAGTGCATTTATGGTGAAGTTCTCTGGGTGAATCCAGAAATAACACCAGCAAGACGCACACATACCAGAACACGCCGGAGCTTCACTTGGTCCATTGTTTTCTTTGCTGAGAATACGAAGCCATGTGATCCAAGATCGAGAGGACATTGAGAGGCCCAGAAAGGGCTTGAGAGGAGCACGGCGGATAGAGAGTCAGGCGGCTTGTGACGCTTTTTCTTCTTGGGCTGAAATAATGATTGTCAGTTTGAGTTTCTTTCCGTTTCGCATGTCTGTCTTGGTTGACGAGAATTTTATTTGCTTCACTTGATTTGTCTGAATTCTAATTCTTGGAAGGAAGTATAGCAGCCTCCCTCCCTTCGGGTTGCGAGAGCAGCAGGACGTACTTCACAAAGCCCTGCTACTACAGCAAAAATGGGTTGCACCGGCTCCAAGGCTGCCGGTAAAGGCGCGGCCGACGAGGGCGAAGCGATCGTTCCCAGCCCCAGCAAGCAGTCCAACGGGGGAAAGCAAGAGGAAATCGTGAAGAAGTTGAATCAGAATATCGACGCGAGAACCAAGATGACACGAAACATCAACCTCGCGGCCATAAAATTCACCAAGGGTATGCGCGCGAAGGAAGCGGAGTGGTTGAAATCAGTCACGAAAGAAGTGATAAGCAAAGAAACCGAGGAGAACAAACCCGCCGGTGAACAATCGGACCCGACAGCAGGACTAGCTCCCAAACTTTCGCTCGTGCACAAGCTGGTCGCGCACCGCGGATTCCACTTTTCCGACGACCGACTGGTACGACCCCTGGAAAATTCGTTGGAAGCGTACGAAACCGCGTGGACATCGGGAATCACGAACTGTGAGTGCGACATCGCCGCGACACTAGACGCCCGCTTGGTGTTGCTGCACGACGAGACGGTGAAGCGGATCTGGGGCCGAACGCAGTCGGAGTTGGTGAGCGACTTTCGCAAGTCGAAGCCGAACTTGCGGGAGGGGGACGAGGAGGATAACAAGCCCGGCGGAGAAGGTGGGGAGCAAGAAGCAGCGCAGCGCGATCGGGAGAGTACCGCCACGGCCGAGAGTGTGTCCCCGAAATCCAGAACCAGCAACCAGCACGTGAAACAAGAGGCACAAGAAACGCCGCTGACGAAATTGAAACACGGTATCGAAAAGATTTTCGTACGTCGCTCATGTGTAATAGTTTGGTCTAGTATTCTTTTTGGGAGATCAGATAGATTCTGATGCGGTATTGCAATGAAGAAGCACACGGTGATGCAGAAAGAGAAACTGAACCTGAAAAACAGCCTACCTTGCGCGACACACGGCGCTGAAGACGGAGTCGGGGCAATTTATTGCAACGAAACAATGATCCAGTTGCAGTCGTCAAAACTTCTCTTGCGTTTTTATCAAAACTGTACTTAAAATATGCCTATTCAACACTGTATGATGCAGCTGATGCTCTGCTACACTTTTAGTGGGTTGCTACACTTTGTTCGTGCTCAACCTCACGCAAAGCACATCTAGCATTTTTTCGCAGCGAAATAATCGAGACTCTCGACTCGCAACGACAAGTCCAACGTTGATTTATTCCCTGTTGGATCATAGTTTTCCAACGCGATAAGAGTAACGACCCTAACGGAGGTGTTGCAGTGCGCGCAGGGTATTATCACCATCCCGAAAAAGAAGATGGTAGTCGAGATCAAGCAGGAACAGGGGCCGGACGCGGATGTGGAAATATTGTGCGGAAAAGTCCCCCCTTCCCATATTGAAACGGCACACTTCTGAAAAATTGTGATGCTGATTTATGGCCACAAGTCGCTGCAAGAAGGTAAGTCCCGAAAGCCCGCCGCACTATGCGTGCGGTTTGTGATGCTGTTAGACCTTAAGGGCAGACGTTTGCTATTCTAAGCGCCTAGCTCAAAACATCCCGGCCCAGGCTTTGCATCTGCCTATTTTCCCTTTCTGCAAGACAGAGCTGATTTGTGTACGGAAATCCTGCATCAGAGATGTCCACTTTGATATGGGAAGGGGGGAGCTTTCATCTTGATAGGAAACGAAGCGACTTTGCGACGCGTTTTTTCAACGGTTGACTGAAAAACCGGAACTTTACCTCGACCACATCTCCGTGATCATGAGCTTTTATGGAAATAAAGGACTTGCTTTAAAACTTTTGTTTCGCGCAGACGCAACGTGGTACAGCACAGCAGGATAGAATCGTCTTCATATCGCTCGTATAAGGCATGAAATGGCAAAAACTTTTTTTGTATCTATATGATTTGAGAGAGATTCTTCATACGGATACGTCTACTTCTGTTCCACACCTCATTCAGCTGCGCGACAGAAGCTACACGTTTGCGATCCATATCTTTGACCGCCCGCTGATTTCGGAAACCTGCCGGCGGTTTTACGAAGAGTTTTGGCCGAGCGTGAAGGAGAAAATGGAGGGCTTGGAAATCCAACCGCCGAAATTCCTGCTGTTGCGGGTGTGCAATTCCGAGTCGGTTCTGGATGAGGTATAACTTATGCATTACTAGTACTTTGCACCTGACGTTGTGGATTATGTGAGGATAATATTCTTTCCTGACCAGCACCAGTGATAAATGTGGATTGATGCCGAGAATCAATAAAAACGAATTACAATTCTGACATTCTGAGTGATCGTATACAAACTAAAATAAAAGGCCATGGTCTGCCGCCTCACTCCGGAAACGGACGTCCCGGGCCTGCAAGATCTGCGGGCAGTTTCGCAGGCACTGAAAGTGGAGTCGGAGGTGAAACTGGACGGGTTGCTAGGTCGTGGAAAAAAGGAGAGGCTTTATCAATCTTGTCTTGCTGGTGATGTTTTATGCGAGTACTGTACGCCGCACATGAAATGAAGATCCATATGCCGTGTCTTCTTCCCAACAGTACACCCAGAATTCGAATCAGATAACTATGCATCATGGGATGGAGTTCTCCTTTCTTCTCTTCCATACCCCTACCTGGAGTGGCAGGACGATTTTCTCGATGACAAAGTTGTCCAGGAAAAGTTGGCGGGCTTGTGCAAGTCTATGACGGTGGGGGTCTGGTTTCCCGGTTGCCGCGAGTACTACGACCGAAGATCCACCGCGAATTTGCTGTCGGAGCTCGGGTGTTCGTTCATCAACACTGATTTCCCGAAGGAGTGGTTGGATTGAGAGGAAAACGTTGGAGGTGGTGGTCACGGAAGTACTTGGGAGGTAGGGAAGTTGGAAAGTAGGTGTAGCCGATACAGCCAAAACTCAAATTTGAAAATAAACAAACTTTGAATACAGTTAGATTGTCAACGTATAGGATGCAAGAACACCTTATGATATTGAACCTGGTCACAGATGCAGAAATAAAGGTCAATTTTTACGCACAGAGTTGTACTGAAACTGAAGTATGTAAACTGGAAAAATCATGTACAATATGGTAGTAGAAAAAAATGCAAAATGGATCGAATTTTTGAATTTTTCGCCCGATGGTACCATTACAGTAGTAGGACTCTACTACGCGCGCCGCGGAACAAGTAAAAGTGGTACGGAAATTTGGCACCGTATAATCCCGCGCTTAGTTGATTGCTATCGGTTGTAGTGTCCTTCTGCCTCGTAGACAAGTTGTACACCTGAAAATTAGTTTAATTTCATCGATGAAATGCAACTTTGTACGATAGGGTTCGTATGCCCCGGCTACAGTGATCTACTTAAACTTCAATTTTGATTTTACATTGCAATATGTACATTCGCTAGGCCTGCGCCAGAAAAAAAGTGAAAAGAAGGTGACGCGCGAGGCAGAAGCACAAGTGAGTATCCTCGCTCCCACTCTCGTATTTCCAAATCCGTTGATCTAGTTATTGGGGAGTTGCCAGCACGGAGGTGAGTCTGAGTACTACTTTCGCAGCATTCTTTTCGCACGCCTGAGAGAGTACTTGTTTGAGCAAAGGAGATGAAGTTCGTATACCTTTCTTAGGATGCGCTGAGTGAAGATTGTGCTTTTGAAGGAGGGTTAATTTGGAGCGCGGAGTGAAGTTTTGGATGAGGACGGAGAGCAGGAGGTTATTGAGGTGTCACGAAAAAATGATCTTCGATTCGGTTTGCGTTTATCTTCTGAGGTGCGACGCCCTACTTCCTCAATTCCATTAAGTATGTTTGGGTCCACGTCCACCTAAAATTGCGACTGACCACATTGAACGCTTCTGTAGGCACAGTGCAACGGTCTGTTTTGCACTGGTGAAATAAATTCGTGGTCTAGGAGTTGATTGTAGAAAGAAATTGAGGGTAAGCTGCATAAAAACTAGGAACAATCATGGGGTCCAAGGCTGTCATTCGGCAGCAGGAGATGCCCCAGGAGATGCTGGATTTCCTGGTGGCAAAAACGATCGTGGCACAGGAGCAGTTTAACAGTGAGAAGGAGGTCGCATCGTTTCTCAAGAAGGAGATGCAGGACGTGTATAGCTTTCTTTTCGTTTGATCCAATTCAACAGACGCGCATGACAGAATTTCTTACTCTCCTATTGTTGTATTTTATGAAACTCATGAAAGTCAGCAACAATGAAAAAAACAGGTACCAATCCACATGGCATGTGGTGATCGGGCGATTATGGCAGTGTGGAAAATTTTGTCCTGGCATGGCCGATTGGTTTGGATTTGCGAAGTTTCAGCACTTCTACTTGCAACGCAGAGGTTTGCATATGGATGAAATTTGTATTTGTCTTGCATGATGAAACCGCGCGACAGAATCAAAAATCGCATGACAATCTCAACTTTTCCACCCCACACCGCTTCTTCGGCAGCTACGTGACGCACGAGAAGGGGTGCTACTGCTAGTATGCATACCAAATCTCTGCTCGAGTCAAACAACTTGTCATGCGGTTGTAGGATTGTAGATAGCATAGAGTGCAGCTAATATCTTGTTCGAACAGCAAGAGAAGTTTTAGTTTTGACTCGACAGAGGATTTCTCATGCACACCCACTTTTACGTGGGGCAGATGGGGGTACTGGCTTGGAAAACACCGTGACGCGGTCGGGAAAGTAGCTTTATACAAAATTACTTGATGCACTCTTTCCCGTTTACATACCATTTTACAACTACCTTATCCTTGTTCGCAAAACTTTGTCGAGGGCAGCTTTAGCTTTACTGCAAGCAGTGATAAAATAGATAACGAACCCGAGAAAATGCGATAACTTTCGAGTAAAATATTGACGAGGGCCTGGTGCTGCATATTGATACGCAAAATTGAATCGTTGTATTGCGATCGACCGGTGATGAGCAGGAAGGCGAAGGAAAATTATATGACGCGAGGTCCAGGATCAGGAACAAAATAACGCCCCTGCTGCTGATGTCACTGACCTGAGCATGATCGTCTAGCAGCTCCGGTCGCCGAATTAGAAATTGAGCTATTGTTACAACAACCTGTATCTCCCTGTATTTTGAAAGTCAAAATAGATGAAGTGGTAGGTTTGCTCCACCGCCTCCTTTCCGGGCGCAATCTCCATTGGCGCTGCCCTGGGCTCGGATTTGCTGGAATAAAAATTGTTCTGCTCCTAGCAGCTGCCCGTTCCGTCGTATTTAGACGCACAACGAGGGCGCGTTTGGTTCTCTTTGGTTTGCAGTGCAGCTCTCGGTCGGATGGAAGTGATTTGCGTCTGATTTTTCGCCGGTACTGTCGTTTTTCTTTTTGTTCTATCCTCCTCTCGAAGATTCCGCAACAGATCCCTCTACCTGAGAAGCTGTAAGATATTTCGTTTTCGCTATAGTACTACTCTTTCATCACGTTTCAAAACATTCCTCAAATTGTAATTGGGTATCGACATTGTTGTCTCTGACGTGTGTCTTTTAGTCGCTCTCCATATTTTTCAGATCTGTTATTTCGTGGTCGTTCTGTAGTGCATTTGCCTAGCAAACCAAACCCCCAATAACTACGCTATGGCCCACCAGTCTGCGCCTGTGAGCACCACCCAGAAGCTTGCCGGCTGGCGGCACCGGCTGGAATTCTCGATGAAGGAGGCGAGGAAGCAACGCGGCGGGAATTTCGTCCAACTTGCGACCGTGGATCCCGACATGAATCCGCGGGTCAGAACGGTCGTGTTCCGCGGCTTCGAGAAGTTACCCGCTGTTAATCTTCTTTCAGGTGTTGACTCCTCTTCTTCCCACAACATTTCCTCTAATTCGGGCCCAAACGTAGAAGAAGCCATGAAGATTATCCTGAGTAAAAACGTACCCACACCAGAGTCAAGATGGGGATTTTGCAACACAAACCTGGCAGTTTTGGGAGTCACGCATGACAAGTTTCAGTCCGTAAGGTAGTGCGAGTTAGCAAGGAAAGCCGCGTCACAAATCGATCTGCTGATCCTGTTTACAGCATTACAAGTTCCCAAACGCGATTGAAAATGCCTGTCATGGGGTTGCGCATCACAAATGTTCCTGTCATGGCAAATCTGCATGACAACTCGTTTCACACAAAATTTTGTGTGAAACAATGAAGAAGCTAGGAGTGCCGCAGGACATTGCTGTTGACGCCACAATACAGTGGCTCTCCTTTCGGGCTGTCAGGATCAAGACCGGCTCCCGCCGCTGGTACTTGTCCCCTGGCATGCCCCAGGGGAGCCCGTACAGTGGGGGTTGCTTCAATATCCACAACTGCCCTCTAATTTTTGAGATGCAGATGCGGAATGGGGAAGGGATACAGACTCAATTTAGCGACGACAACAGCCAGTGCGGCAAAGGGGATCAAGAAGCGGCGAACAAGCTCAAGAAGGACCTGGTAGCAGTGGGACAGAAAAGTTGCATTTTTTTCGAAGAGTCGAAATCCGAGGCGGTTTTTTACGATGTGGGGGTTAGCAAGTGGGTAGAAGTCGCTGAAGCCAGCAGGTCTTTGGGGTTCTTTTATGATGGGACGTGGGATTTTTCTTCCCACTACGAAACAATGCGAAAAAAAATGATCAAAGAAAGTGCCTGCGTTTCCCACTGTGCAAGCTTCGCATCACCACGAAGTTTGACGTTTTTGTCTCCACGGTCTACAGCGCAATCCTTTCGAATTCCATCCCGTTCTTTCCGTACTTCAAAAAATGCAACAAAATCCAAATCCAAAAAGATACCGCGAAGTACATCAAAAGTCTAGCCTGGCTCCCAAAACAGACCCCAAATACCCTCCTCCACCACTGTGCACGTATCCCGGACGTGCATAGTTTATTTGTTGTCGAAAACATGCTTTCTCAGCTCTGGGATATGTATAGAGTGTGCGAGAAAATGCTTTGAAGGCCACCCTTCCTAAAGAGCGCGAAAGCATTGAGGAAAGATAGAAACTAAGTCAGGATACTAAAAACAAAGCTTTTGGGTGCCACTTGTCAAGCAGCACGCACACCGAGACAGCGACAAGGAGATGGATCACGACTAGCCATTTTGATGCCAATGAGCATCCGGCAGGAAAATCCAGATCCTTGCAAGGCCGGGCGACGTGGTAAGGCAGACGGGAACGCCCAATATACCTGCACTAGACGCAACGCAAAATGGCCGCTGCGCCTGCTTGTGTTGTCTTCGACGTGCCCACCGCTGCGCCATTAAGGTCAAAAATAGGAATGAGAATCATCTGAGTTTTTATCTTTTGCGCAGCCATATAAAAAAAAAAATCTGCATGACAACTCTGGTGTGGGTACGTTTTTACTCAGGATAAAGATCGTGACGGACCGACGTTCGGAGAAGGTGGGGCACCTGCTGCAAAATCCGAAAGCGGAGCTGCTGTGGTGGTTTCCGTCGACCAACGAGCAGTACCGGATTTTTGGCGAGTGCAAGCTGGCGGACGCAAACGATGCGGTGTACGGGAAATTTGTCGCGGACAACTGGAAGAACCTGTCGGACGCCACGCGCGAGCAGTTCTTCTGGGCCGAGCCCGGAAAGGATTTTGCCGGCGCGCCCTACAGTAAAGCGAGGAAGTACGACTTTCTGAAAGACCGGGATCTGCAGCATCAGCAGACAAGTGCACCACCTGGGGGTGGTTTAGAAGCAGGAGAGCTGGTGCACCGAGTAGAGGAGCAACCACCAGTCGGGGCCAAAATGAATATACCTGTCTACTCTAGTACTCCAGCGCCGCGGCCCGAAGATGAGCAATTGCCGCCACCTAGTCCTAGCGTAGTAGTTCCGAAAGGCGGGCGCGACGCGGAGACGGGAAAGGTCCTGCCGCCGCCCGACGCGTTTATGCTGTTGTGTTTGTTTCCGAAAGAGGTGAAATATTTGCGGCTTGGGGACAACTTCGCGACGATGGAAAGGTTTGAAGCAGCGCAGGACTCCTGGTCGTTGAAACGGGTGAATCCGTAAAAACAATAAATGTTTGACCTGCTAGGATAACAGGTTCGCATGAAAGAAGCGGCCAGGGGGATAGTATGTAGTGCTGCCACCGTTGCGAGAAGAATTTTTCTGACGACGTACGGCTTCTTCCCTGTTCGTGTGCCGGTCGCGAGCGAACTTTTTCTTTCCATTCGTATCGCTTGCTGATAGGGCAGTCTGTTGTTGGAATCGCTAGAAGTGGTTCGAAAGAAGATCTGATTAATGATTCGTCGTTCACGTTCTCCTTGTCGTTTCGCGTGGGGTAGTAGTTTTTACCGGGTTTACTGTTGGCACCGGTCAAGCCTTGCAGCAGGGAAAGTGGCTTGCATTCGTCGACCAGGTCGATTTCATATCGTGACGGTAATTATTGAATATCACAATGACGTCGGTTCGCACAGGATCTGTGTCATAGTTGCATTGTAGCAGGGCAAGAAAGCGACGTGCTACCTGAAAGTTGAGTATGCGTCAGCGACTGTCGGTCCGTGCACCTAGCAACAACCTTGAACATAGAGAAGTTCTTCTTTCTACAACATCAGTACCTAGGCGGAATACCACAACATTGTTTGCCCCATGTCGGCATAACCCTGAAAGAGCGTCATCGCGGGTAGTACAGTGAGTTCCACATGAGACGTTGTATTGTGAAAAAAAAGGAACAGTTTTAGAAAGTGCTTGTTATTCCCCTTCAATACTTACTGCTGCACATCGAGATGGGCAAAATCAAGTACGACGATCTGTCCATGTTCCGCATTCCCGCGGACCTGGACGGGTCGCTGTCCTCCGTTTCCCAGCCGACGCCGCCGGTCAAGAAACTGGCCGACAAGTCCGCAATCCATTCAGAAGAGCGGAGTTTTCGAAAAATCAACAAGGCCGGGGAGTACCAAATGCAACAACCCATGATCTTCCCAACAAGTTTCAAGAAGTCGTTTCCTGCAAGGCAAAAGAGGCAGAAAAAGGAGGATTTCTTGAGGCCCGTGGACGAAAACATAGACACGGCAAACGCTGAAGCCCGTCCTCCAGACAAGGCAGATGAATCTTTACGGAATAAAGTTGAGGAGAATTTATTTCGGAAACAGGCACAAGAACAGGCGAACGAAATAACGCCGATTTACACGGACGAAGAGGAGCTTATCACCGATTCCTCGGCCGAGAACCACGGGCTGAGGGGCAAAGACGTAGACGACGGGCTTCTGATACGCGGGGATTACAATCAGGCGGCGGCCTTTTCAACATCCGGGTTGAATTCGAAAACGATCGGGGATTCGTCGAGCGAAAACTACTACACGGATGAAGGAATTGGAATTCTTGGTCGTGCAGAGGACAAAAATAAAGCAGTTGTACCAGAAATCAACAGCTCCCTCAATAGACCCGACGACGAGGCGCAGACTAAGCTGAACGACGAGATCGAAGACCAACTGCCGGTTGACACCGCGGTAGAATACGAAAAGGCCCACCCACGGTCCGGTTGCTACGTGCTGCACGCGCTCGTCGCGGCTTTCGCGAATGGCATGACGAGTAGGGTGGAGCGGCTGGCGGAGATTATTGTGAAGGTCCAGCCCGCCGGCGTAACGTTGAACCACTGCACGAACAACGGAATGACGCCGCTCCTCGCGGCGCTCCGCTACGGGGCGGGGATCGACGAGGTGAAATTTCTGCTGGAGCAGAAAGCCAATGTCAACCAGAAGCGGCAGCACGATAACTGGACGCCCCTGCACCAAGCGGCCAAGTCGAAGCGGTGGAAGCTTTTTAATTTGCTAATCAACGAGTATAACGCGGACGTGCGTGCAGTCGCGTCGGAGTTCGAGGTCTCGCCCTTTTTAGAGCTGATGGAACACTGCGCGGATGACAGCAACACGAGTATGGAGCCCCAGCACGGCCCGGAAGTCGGTGTCAAGCACACGGCAACGCACGCCGCGAAACTGCTCCTAGGGGCGAAAGCTGATGTGAATGAAAGAAACGTAAAAAGGGAGACGGCGCTGATGTTTGCGTGCAAGGCCGGGAATCTGGAGATGGTGAAACTGTTAGTGAGAAACAAGTGCTATCTGTGCAACTACAAGTGCGTGCTAGAGTGCGAGCAGAAGTGGCACCGGCCGTTAACCGATTTAATGCACCAGGGCGCGGGGAAATTTTGCTCCGATCGCCCGGCGGGACAGGCGGTGCACGCGTATTTACACCATGTAGGGTGTAAGTGATGTTTTACAAAAATTCCACTTCTACCGCCGGAATTGTACTAGAGTTTTCTCCTCCATCTCCTCCTTTATTGCTACCAAACTGTCACAGATACATGGTAAAGCCATGTTCGTTTCACGCTGACGGCTCCGAACACAGGATTTTTGCAATAAAACTCTCTGCACGACCTCGTCACAGAGGCATCGACGCGCAGCATGGGAAACGAAAATCGAATAGATCAAAGAACTGCATCAACGTGCAGCAGATTTTGATACCTTGCTTTGGACGGAACGGACATGTGACTAGCGCTCGCTCCTGTTCGCAATTTTCTGTTTGCGCCTTTTGTCGTTCTGCAACATCATGATCATAGCCTTTTCTTGTATCGTAATCGCTCACTTTTTCATTTTGCACAGGCGACAAAAGAGGTCAATTAGAACAACCAATACGCCGATCACGCGGACCCGAACGTCTGTATTTTCAAGACAGTCCGGGTCATCTTTGATGTTAATGTGGATCGCTGTTACTTTTCGCTCGTAGGTTTTTTTTGTCTGCACTCTTTCTCACACGAACGTCATCGAAAAGCGTTAGTTTTTACTACGGTCATCAACTGAAGAGGAAAGGATTTCTACTTTTGCGGTAATCTTTCAACATCGTATTCAACTTATTAGCCATGCAAAAATTCACGAATGACAATAGGCTGCTCAAGAAAACAAGTGCAACATGACAACCGAGATTATTCTCCTGCAGCACATCCCGAGGACTTATAGTGCCACTACTCCTGTCGATGAGCCAAGAATTCAGTCACAGCACGATCGGATCCAGCGCTTGGATATCGCCTTCCGTCAGTTCCCGCTTTTGCACCGCCGAAGAAGAGAGGAAAAAGCGTTTCGCAGGATGCGTGCTCGTGGACAAGCTGGCCGAGAAGCTCTTGCTCGACCGGCAACTGAAGGAGCAGCAGCATCAGCAAAGGCAGTTCGGCTTGCAGTATCCGCCTTCAACGTCGTCCGGGACGAGGAATGTCGGACCAGGAGGAAAACGACCACAGCAGCAGCAGCAGCCCCCAGGAGCAACCACCGTCTCCTCTATCATGACCGGCAACGAAAAGTCGGAGTTTCTGGCGGGCGCGCACTACTACTTCCAACAGTTCTTCAGTCACCGAGGTTTTCACCAGGAGCGGCCCGAGACGGTGGCGCTCGCGAGCGTGGTGCTAATCTCCAAAGTGTTTGAGCAGCCCATGGTTTTGAATCCGCTGCTCGACGTTTTCTTTCTGCATTTCGCGAACATATCAAGAGGAAAAATCCCCCCTCCCCATATCGAAAACGAAGTTTCTGATGCTGGATCTGTGTACACAAATCAGCTTTGTATTGTAGAGAGGCATGGCGGCCAGATCCCCAGGCTAGGGAGGGGCGTATGGGTCTAGTTGTTCAGCATGGCAAAAGGCTCCCCTTTAGGCCCAACAGCGTGGCAAATCGCTTCCATAATGGGGCGGAAGCTTCTGCCCTTGTCTTCTTGCAAGACAGATGTGATTTGTGGCCTCAAATCCGCAACACAAATCTTTGGAAACATACCTCTTCAATATGGGGAGGGGGGATTTTTCCTCTCAATAGAACACGCCGGAGATTCGCGGCAAGGTGATTCCGGAGGAGATGTTCTACGAAGTCGCAAAACACCTACCGGTGCTTGAGTTGCATGACGACGCACTGGATAGAATTGTTGACAACTCGGACGAGAAAGAGGTTGACAGCGCCGGTATTCATCATCCACCTCCGGCGTCGAAGAAGGCGAAAACGGGAGACAGGTCAGGTCCACACGTAGTTGTTGGCAACGAGAGCGGGACGACGGGGACGAATCGAAAGGAGAAGGCGAAAGCGAGGCAGCACGAGGAGCTGATGCAAAGGAGAACGACGGAGGAGGGTATGGTGACGAGGGAATGCAGGGAGTTACTCCGCAAGCAGATCGTGAAGTGCGAGTCTTTGCTCCTTCGCGCGATAAAATTTGACTTCGAGCGGCCGACGCGGTTTGCGCTGGATTTCGTGGAGCGGTACTGCAAAAAACTTCCGCAGGTCTACACGCAGTTCGCGGTCGCGAAGCAGCTAGGCGGCGGTGGATTAGGTAGTTCAGCAACTTCTGGCAGTATTAACGCAGGAGGTGCACCACAACTCTTCGGCGACACGCCCCTGTCCCCTGCGGATTCCGATTTTTCCGTCCCATCAAATACACCGAGGCACCATGGCGCAGTTGTTGGCGGGAGTAGAACTCTACTAGGCAGTACTGCAGCCCAGCAACAGCAATTATCCACGTCGGGAATAATACCGATGGGCAATAAAGGAGGATCTATGCAGCTGCGTGGGGGTGGACCGCAGCAAGTCAATGCTGGTAGGAACAATAAAAATCCGCCTTCCGCGACCACCCTTCCCGGCGAGGTGCTGACCCAGATCCAGCGGCAGTCGCGGCTCCGGGTGCTGGACTGCTTCCGCACGATGATGCCCCTGAAGTACTCCGCGCGGGCACTCGCCCTGGGCTGTGTCAAGCTCGCGCTGCGGCTCATCGCCAAGCGGTCGGGGTTGGAAATTCTGCAGAAGCTGGACATGCTCGTGTTGGACAAAAAGGTGGTGGTGATCACGAGGCTAGAGAAAAATAAGTTCATCGAGTCGGAACAGGAAATCACGAACGTAACCCGGGACCTGCAGATTTTGATCAAATTGGCGGACGAATACAAGAAGGAACAGCAGTAGGTGTAGATAGAAGAAGATTTTCTACAGTAGCGACATTATTTCGACTTTTTTCAACATCAGCGACAAGAAACAAGGACCGTTGGTAGTTTCATCCCATAAGCGGCATAGGCAAAAAAACGACTTTCGAAAGCGGCGACCTGCTGTTGGAGGAGGTGCGGACACTTGTTGCTCTTAAACCTGGAGGACATCATAAACAGCACCCGCGTCGTGGTCCTGCGGTCTTTAGACACACCTCCTGCAGTTCTACTAAGTTGTACCGGGTAGATTGGGATTCGCTAGTCGTGCCAATTGTTTTTGTGCTGTGTTACACACATGCAACGATCGGTAGCTTGCTTCTCCTCGTATGGTTTCAGTTTTTGCTCCTGTGTCACTTCACTTGTTTTTTCCATTTTTGTTTCTTTTCCGAGTTGTGTATTGAGCACTGGCGAGCAGGGGAGAGAACAAAACAGCCGGAGAACAACACCAAAGGGAACAACTTTTCTGGGTACGTTTCCTGGAGCGGCGGGGTCGTTCCGGATGTGACCCTCCTAAGTGTGCAGCACTAAAGATGAGCGAAGTGAGCGTCGCAGTAATAGTAGATCAAGAGCTAGTACCAGTCTCCTGTTTGCGCCCTCGATGGGTAATTATGTCGTTTCGTACTGCTAAGTACGGCAGTCCGTTCTTTTGCTAAGTAGATTCTTGAAAACTCAAGATGTCCTCGCCAGCAACACCTACAGCGTCGCCCGGCCTTCCACCCTCTCCGAGCAAAATCGCCCTCCGCGGTACGCCCTGTCCGTTCACCGCTGCAGACCTCGATCGGTTCGAAGACCGCTACGAGAAAGCGAGACGATTGGCGAGTGGCGACGGGAATATCTCTCCCGCGAGCCGGCACAGCGGCACGGTTTCCAGCCCCGGAGACCATGATGGTGCTTGCACAAGTCCAGGAGCAACTACAAGCGGTACTGGTAATAATAGGTTGCTCCTGCAGCCGGGGCTTTCGAAATACGATTTGCAGCAGGACCGAATCGGGAAAATTGTCGAGAAACTACTGGGCGACGTGCCGAGCCTGGGACGAGAGAACAGGAACACTACGGGTACCGGCGATGACGACGAGAACAAGTTTTTGCTCGATCATGCTTTGTGCTTCGTGTGCCCGAATCCGGACCACAAGTCGTTTTTGAAATCGCACCCGGAGGGGGAGAAGAATTCTTACGTGTCCTTGGAGAAAGCCCGCGACTGGTACGAAAAGATTTTTCCCTCCAACGATTTAGAGTTGAAATCCGCCTTCGAGAAAGCGTTTCTGAAGCTTCCAGCTGTAGGGAATTTTGGTTCACCGGCTGGAGCAGGCGGTGGTATACTTTCAAGCTCACTTGTGGAAACGGGAACTTCCACTACTGTGGATTCGACGACAGAAGAGAACCACACTACTTCCGGTGCAACTAGTACACTGGGCGGAGGGCCTGCGGCGACCACCCAGCAGACCAAAATTTACCCCACGACAGGAGGCGGAGCTGCGACACACGGCCACGATCATTTTTCTCAAAATCATCTCCCCCCGAATAAACAGCTCCGCCGGTTCGCGAACGGAGGTCAGGGCGCGCCGGGTGTTCAGTTCACGCAGAGCAAGGACAGAAATTCCGTTTCGAGTTCATCCGGCAGCCCGATGAAGATCGTCCCCTTTTACATGCAGTGCGAGAATCCGAAGGAAAAATGCAAGGATTTTCTCACTTTGGTCCGCAACACGATAGTGTACTTGCTCGTGCAGAAGTGCGAGTACACGGTTTGCCAGCACTACTCCCCGGATGCGCGGTACATTTACATTCTCATCGCTGCGGATTTAACGGATTTGAAGAAGCAGGCGGAGGCGAGGTCGGTGTTGACCAAGGTGCACTGGGAGCGGGTAGACCCGGAGGCGTTTGAGCCGCATGACCGGGCATACCGGCCGTTGATCGAGCACTTCATGCAGGCCAAGGACAAGGACGTGCTGGAAGCGTATAAGAAGGTACTGGTGATGAAGATGAAAAAGGGTTTTGTTCAAGAAAAAATTGTGATGCACTTGGGATAATCATAAGTAATTCATTGTGCGGCTCCTGCTCCCGGGCGGAACGTTTCATAGCGAACTGTTCGAGAACACGAAACCCCATCGCAAAAAACACAGATGGTGGGGAATTTCGAGGCGAATTGGCAATCCGTCCCGCCCGAAATCGCTTTCTACCACCAAACAAAATTATCGCGAAGGCAGAAGGTGAAGGGGCTGAAAAAGGAAGACATCACTGGCACCGGCGTCGACGCGAAACCTACGTTAGCCGGTGTGACAAAGGCGCTCGCGGGGTTTCTCAGTCCGAAAAAGAAGAAATCCCAGAGAGCTTCCGAGGATGATTTGGAAAATAATAATGACACCGCTTCTTCCTCGGCGGAATCTGCGGCCGAAAGTTCCGCCCAAAAGCCCCCGGCGGTAGTTCCTGCCGCGATTGTGAAACCACCGAAAATTTTTACCAGTAGTCAACAACATCAGACCGACACTAGCGGTGCCACGCCGACGAATAATAGAAAACCACTTCGCGATGGGACACAGTTCCGATCCAATTCGGTGTTGGAGTTCGTCATTGAGAAGACCGCGCTCCTTTCCGATGACAACAAGTGGCAGGAGGTGCGCAAAGCGTATCTGCTTTACCTGGAGTACCGGGCCCGGGGACTGACCAGCTTCCGGGCCATGCACGAGGCGAACCGTGATTTAGGCTTGTTGAAGACGAACATTGAGCTGCAAAACCTCTGGAACCGGCTCGGGTTCAACGCCGGACCGCTACACGTCGCCCTGCCCTTTACGAACCAGCGGGAGCACGTGCCCTGGTCCCGGTTTCAGGTCCGGAACCAACAGAACGAGTTGCTCGAAACGCCCTTTTCCGCCGCGGAACGACTGAAGATCATGTGCAACACGATTGAAAAGTATCTGGATTTGCCGGATTTGATCTGCCTGCACGGCGGCTTGTTCCTCCAGGACTACTTTCCCATCGACGATTTGGAACTGAAGGAACTCTCCATGGTTTCCTACGAGGAGTACCTGTTCCGGGGCGACTTTGTGTACTCCAGTTTGAAGTCCGAGCCCTTAATCCAAAGCCGGTATTTCGTGAAGGCACCTCCTCCTGGAACTGGTACAGCATCTTCCCCTGACGGCGACGGCAACATTCAGAAGACGGGAACATCATCAAGTTGTTCCGAACAGGAAAGACTTCTCCGGATGACGAATCGCATGAAGCACAATTTGACGTTTAAACAGTTGAAGCAGTTCGAGGACTCTGTTTCGCTGATGAAGAACGATTTGCACCTTAACCGTATGAAGGGACTGGCGAACTTTCCGTGGTACCAGGAATTCCCCAAGTCCGCCGGTGGCGTCGTCTTGCAGCCGGGGATCAATTTTTTCTCGGAGGAGATTGTGCAGAATAGCGTGAACGGTCCAGGGTGCTTCAAATTCGGTTTTAGTGGGCGGGGGCGGAAAATGGTAGACGGGGAAGAGGAGCAGGAGAAAGCTAGCACTAGTTTGGCCTTGAGCGTAAAAGGAGACCGCCGCGACGGGACCGTAATTACAGGAGCAGCCGCCGAGGAGGATCTTCAAACCGACCCTTTTTCCGACTTCCTGCTCCGCCTCCGATCGGGCGAGATGGCTTCTCTCGGGTTCAAGTGGCCGGGCGCGTTCGCGAACTATTGGTCTATTGCGATGGAGCACGAGTATTATGGGCAGAAGATCGCCCTGTATTTCCTCTTCGCGCGCTACATGACCGTGGGGCTGTTAGTCCCCGTGTATTTCGGGATTCTCGCCACCATTTTCCAGATCGTCGCCGGGTTCTACTGGACGGGGTATGAAGAGCAGCGGAACTGCTCGGCGATGATCATGCTGGCGAACGCGTGCTTCCTTTCCGTCTGGTCCAGCAACTGCGTGGACGGGTGGGTGAAGGTGGAGAATACAAAACTCCTCCAGCTCCACGGGGTGCTGCCCACCATCGCCCAGCGACACGCGGCTAGCATCGTCCCGGTACCCAGAAAGCGGTTCCGGGGACAGAAAATCAAGTCGCCGATCTCGGGGGACGAGGGATATTACAAGGAAAAATGCCCCCACCCCCAAAGTTAGAATAATTTGTGATGCAAAGTTTCCAAATGAAAACTTTTTGTCATGCATGAAAGGACTATGAATCTAATCTTTCTGGTGCAGAGTCTAGGCGTATATCGCATTGCTTGCATGACAAGCGCCGCTCTTGCTGGGATCTTGCGCAATACAAATTTTTTCTATTCACGATTGGAAGTCTGTGATGCTGATAGATACAAGAGGGCGATTGTTTCATTTGCAAAGGTTTGCAATACAAATGCTCCCAAGTTCGGTGGTGGGGGCATTTTTCACTGTAATAAGGGAGAGCTGTACTTCGCGAGCTGGATCAAGAAACTGCGGTCCATGATCTCGAACTTGGTTTCGCTCAGCGCGATTGCCGCGGTCATGGTATTACAGTGAAAAATGTCCCCACCCCGGAATTTGAAAAAGTTTGTCATGCAAAGTTTCCAAATGAAAGTTTTTTGTCTTGCATGAAGGGATTGCGCGCCTTTCTGATGCAGAATCTAGGTTCGCAAGGGGTCTTTTGCATCACAGACCCGGCTGCTGTTGGGGTCTTTTGCAATACAAATTTTTGCTATTCGCGATTGGAAACCTGTGATGGTGATAGATGCAAGGGGGCGAATGTTTGATTTGGAAAGGTTTGCAATACAAATGCTCCCAAGTTCGGGGGTGGAGGCATTTTTCACTGTAATACATGGTGGCGGTGGTTTTGATCTCGGCTTTGCGGATCAAGATCGCCAAGTACTGCACGATCATCCTCTTCGACTACCACTACAACTACGCGCAGTCTTTGGTCGGCGCGATCAACGCGGTGGTGATTCTGATTTTCAACTACGTCTACGCGATCGTCGCGTTGTGGTTGACGCAGTTCGAGAACCACAGACTGTACTCCTCCTTCCTGGATTCCTACGCGTTCAAAACCGCGGCGTTCAACTTTTTGAATTGCTACTCCTCGTTGATTATGCATTGCAAATATATCTGGGTCTGGAAGGTTGGAACTTGTGATGCTAACTTTGGACTCTATAAAAGATCTGTATTGCGTGACCAGCAAAAGAGAAGTCCAGTTTGTGCTACGCGGGGAGGGCATTTGTCATGCGGAGTAGGCATCTGGAAGGTCTCTAAAAATCAGTGATGTTAGGTCATGCATTACAGACATCCTGGGTCATGCCAAATATGCATGACAAATCTCGCAATCTCCTAGACCCAGACACTTTTACATTTGATATTGATTTACTACGCCTTCTTCATGATGGCGTTGGAGGACGAGAAAAATCAGGGGGAAGATGTTGACCCAGCGACAGCACGCGTTTTGAACTACCCAAGTGAAGCAGGACCACCAGCGGGGACTACAAGTTCCTTCCTGCAGCAAGGCGCATATTTCTTCGGCGGCGACTGGGTCGAGAAGGTGTTTGACTTTTTCTCCTCAAGTAGAACGCCGGCAGTTGATGTGCAGCAGCAAGTTCTTGAGACTGCAACTTCACCTTCCCGGAGGTTCCTCTCGGCCGAGGATGAGTCCATCTGCGCGCACATTGAGCCCTCGTTGATTTTCGGGGTGACTTGCGCAGTTGGGCTCACGAACCGGTATTTGGTTTCTTTGATCTTCGTTTTCGCGGCCCGCAACATCATCGAGCTGGCGCAGCCAATTCTGATGCAGTGGTACCGAGAGAGGGTTTTCAAGTCCGGGTTTAAAGAGACTGAGGAGGAGAAGAAGTGCGAAGCAACAGGAGGAGTAGAGCAAATGACAAATGTGCAGAATGACCACGAGTCGAGCCCCTCGATCGTCAGTCTGAAGCAGGAGAAAGAGCAAACAACTTCCGCCAAAGACCACGACGAAGACCACACGACCAGCCAGAGCGATCCGCGAAAAGCCTCCAAAGCCAGCTCGAATTCGTTGCTGGGTGCGGTGAAAACTAAATCAAGTGTAGATTCCGCAAACGACGACGATGAGGAAAATGGAAACAATTATGCGGAACAAAAGCAGAAGCAGCTATCGAAAGAAGAAATCACGCGGCAAAAACTCCAATTTACGCTCGAAACCGCCCACCGGCAAACCCTCCAAGACCCCTATGGGGAGCGGGAAATGGCCTTCGACGGCTCGATCGAGGACTTCACGGAGATTGCCGTGATGTTTGGCTTTCTCGTGCTGTTCTCCATTTCCTGTCCGCTGGTCGCGATCTTGTCCTTTCTTGCACTGGTGTGCGAAATTTTTGTGGACGACTGGAAAATTAAGTACTTGGTTCGCCGCCCGGTCCCGGTCGGCGCGGAGTTTGGGATTGGGATTTGGACCAAGGTGTTCCGCGGGATCGTTTATGCCTCCATCCCCTTCAACGCTTGCCTCTTGGTCGTCATATGGAGAGAAAAAAGTTTGTTACAGTCACTAACTTGGAGGCTTTGCATTACAAATTTTCGTAGCATCGCAGCTTTTCCTTGTGTTGCAGAAACACTAAGGGAAATCCCGTATGAAGTTTGGCTGTCATGCATTTTTACGCATGACAGGCATTTTTTGTATTGCAAAAATGCCCATGAGTGCTCGTGACGAGCTTTTTTCTTTTGATACGTCACCGCGGAGTTGTATAAATTCGAGGGCTATGGATTGCAAAAATGTCTGGGTCTGGAAGAATGCAACCTGTGATGCATGTTGCGCATCATACAAAAATCTGTGTTGCGTGACTTGCAAAAGGTGCTCATTTCTGGCCATGCTGAGGGGGCATTTCTTATGCAGAACAGGCATCACAAAGGGGCTGCAGATCCTGTGATGCTAGGTCCTGCATTCCAGACTTAGTGGAGCTTGGAAAAACTGCATGACAAATCTCGGAATCTTCCAGACCCAGACATTTTTACATTTGATACGGGCTTTCTGAAGCACCTCACGGGGGAAGATCCGAACCCCATCGCGGTGTGGTTTCTGGTCGCGTTTTTCCTCGGGATGGTGAAGATTGTCGTGGAAGCGATGCTCGCGCCCAACGACACGGAGTCGCAGGAGCAGGTGCTGAGTGCAAGGTTGCAACTGCACGTGGACAAGTTAACCTTGCCCTTGAAGTCGAAAAAATCTGACTTGACCTCGGTGGAAGAGACGACGGACTTCGTCGTGCAGCCGTGGCCCGCCGCGTAAACAGGGGCAGAACGTGCTGCGGCCGAGAAGTGAGTTTAATTCCAGTAGTAGCAGAGAACTACTCATCTGGTGTTGATGCGGAGCTGCTTCCCTGTACAGGGGCAGATTTTGTTTCGCTCTCAGTGACAAATGAAAACGAATTTATTATGATAGGCCAGCATTTGCATTATGTCAAAACAACAACGGATCATCCTCTGTGAGTTCTTCGAGGCGCTAATAAGATCAATGGATTTGCGCACCAGAGCAGGTAGAAAGAAGTAGGTTCTTATAACATGCAAAATCCTCCATTAAAGAGCATGCGCAACAAGTAGCAGCTGATGGCGATCGTATGCGAGTCATTTACGAGTGGAATTTGAACATGTTCCGCCTTTCGTGGAATATCTTGAAGATGCTGTTGAAGATGCTTTCGTGATCCAGAGAAAATTTTGAAGTTGGTTTCTCCTAGATAAGTAAGTAACTAGCAACCACCGGCGATTCTCCAAGATCCCGTCATGTTTACCGTGCCCGTGAATAAATTTCAAACTGTCACTAACCTAAAGCCGATGACAAACCGCGAAAGGGATCAAATTTTATCAGTGGCAACAAAAACAGGCATGAAAAAGAAAATGCGATGGATCATCTCATGTGACTTCTTTTCTCTTCCTCTTTTCATGGTTCAAATGAATCGATTATCTTCGCACTATTTTTAACCAGCGACCGTATTAATTAGACGAACCGAATATACTACCTTCGTTGAACAACCTTCATACGAAGTAGAAGTAGTCGCGTCAATTGGTCTGCGGAGGTGTTCGAAAGGAATTAAATCTAGCGAGTTCACAATTGTTCTTGTTCACACACGACGTGAGCCAATTGTTCTTGTTTCCATTCACTTCAAGAATTCCTCAAGTACAACTTCTACGTAGCGACAGCAATTTTTCAATCATGGAGCACACCGACGACGACCATTCCGCTCTGCGCAATGGCGGGCCCCTCCTCGGCGACGACAATCCGACCAAAATCAACACGGGCGTGGCGCCTTCGATTGTCTGCAACCTGCTCGGTATAGTGCCGCAGGAGCCCGTTCTTTCGCCACACGGATACATCTTCGAAAAGCGGGCTATCGAAACCTACTTGGAGAGCACAGGTACTTCCATATATAGGATGTTTTTTGAATGTGTTGCTTGAGAAAGCGAAAGACGGGCTGCAGAGGTGGTCTGTGGGTTGTTTGCTGCATGCGTTATTTAGATGACCTTGACCACCACCAGGACCACCTCCACGTGATGCGATTGTGACGAATCTTTCTAAATGATGCAAGTTTAAACGATATCCTCCTAATGTATAAAAACCTCTACTACTTGTTTTATCTCCAGGTAAATTCTGTCCCGTGACCCGCGAAGCGCTGAAGAAGGAGGACCTGGTTGCGATTAAGTCCGAGCGGGCGCAGGTCCCCGAGGCACCGCACCCCCACAGCATTCCCAATTTAGTGCAGTTATTGAGGAATGATTTGGACTCGATTCTGCTGGAAAATTTCTGCATCCGGAAGGAAAACAAATCGCTCAAGCAGGAACTATCCACGACGCTCTACACGGAAGACGCGGCCATCCGCCTGATGGTGAACCAACAGAGGGAAATTGACGAGTTGAAGCAGAGGAATCAGTCGCTCGTTGAGGAGATGCAGAATCTGGGACCCAAAGCCTTTACCGCGAACGGGGCGATGGTTTCCGGTAGCATGGGCAACGGGGTCCAGAAGAGTATTCCGAACTACCCAAGTAAGGACTTTTTGAGGGAGATGCAGGAGTTGGAAACGAAATTCCGCGCGGCAAGAAGGGAAAAGAAGAATAAGCAGTTCATCGAATACGAAAAGTTTGATCCGGTCGCGGCCGTGCCGCTGCACTCGACGACGGTGAAGGGCATTCGGTGCTTGGCGTTACACCCAGAACTGGAGGATATGCTCGTCACGGGAGGGGTAGACGGAACCGTGGTCGTGTTTCACAAACAAAAAAAGTCCATGGTGGACCAACTGAAGATACAGTTGAAGGTATTGATGTTCTTGTAGTAGTTTTTACTTCAGAAGTATCATGACAAAGCATATAATAGCATTTGGCTTCCGTTGTACTTCTGCGAGCTGCGAGCAGGTGACAAACTTTTTCAGGTTCTTGTGTATAATTAGCATGAGCATAATTTTGAAGATTGTATTCACCTCGTCGACCTCATGTGTATTCACTGTAAAAACCCACTACTACAGGACGCCAAGCCGATTACCGCCGTCGCTACCTACAACGATTTTATCGTGGCCGGTGGTCTGGACGGGTCGATCGGCATTTGGCGGGCAAACAACAAGGAGTGGGAACGGGGTTTCGTGAAGACCAACAGCTACCGGTTTCACCGACGGGAAATCACCAACGTGACCTTCCACCCCTGCACCTCCGACGACGTGGGGCCCTATTTTCTCGCAAGTTCCAAGGACAAGTCCTGGTCCATCGTGGATGCCAACTCCGGCGAGCTCGTCGCCCACCGCAAGCAACTCCCCAGCGAGGTGACCGCAAGCTCCTACCACCCGGGAGGCGGTTTGCTCGCGCTCGGTCGCGCGGACGGCGCGCTGGAGATCCAGCCGGTGAACGACCCAGATGCGGTCAACGAGGAGGACGAAACCTCCGACGGCGTCAACAGCATTCCGGGCACCATGTCCCTGCCCGCGGATGAGCAAGACCCGAACAGGACGGGACGAGGGATCATTTCCTGCTGCCAGTTCAACCCGAACTGTACCTCGCTGGCCGCCGCCACCAGCTCCGGCGCCGTGCAGATTTGGGACCTGCGGAAGTCGAATTTACTCCAAACCTTGGAGTTCAACGAAAACACGGTGCAGAAGATCCGGTACGACAAAACGGGCAAGTTATTGCAATGAAAAATTATGCCCCCACCCCCCAACCTGCGAGCATTTGTATTGCAAACCTTTCCAAATGAAACATTCGCCCTCTTGCATCTATCACCATCGCAGATTTCCGATCGTGAATGGCAAAAATTTGTATTGCAAAAGATCCCAGCAAGAGCGGTGCTTGTCATGCAAGCGATGCGATACGCGCCTAGACTCTGCATCAGAAAGATTCATACTCCTTTCATGCATGACAAAAAGTTTTCATTTGGAAACTTCGCATCACAAATTATTGCGCCTGCGGAGGCAAGCCTTCCCAGCGATGCCGGACAATGGCAATGTCGGTTCGGTTGTTTTAGCATCACAAATTATATGCAACATTGGGGGTGGGGGCATTTTTCACTGTAATACAAGTACCTGCTGATTTGCAGCGAGTCCGCGGTCCACATCTACGCACAGGAGTCGAAGGAAGCCGGTTTCGTGCACAAGAGAACATTGTCGGACCACAAGGACGAGGTCATGGACGCGTGGTTCGGGCCGGATGTGATCGCCAGTGTGTCCATGGACAGGCATTTAAGGCTGTACGAAAACGTGGATTTGTGAGGCGGGGATGAAGAAGTATTGTGAATAAAACTTCAGGGGTCTTGTTCACTTGAACATTTTCACACGTAGTTATAGTAGAAAGACCTCGGGGGCGGGGGGTCGTTCTTCTACTAGTGCCAACACGACTTCTCCGCGGGCGGACACATTTTTTGTCCACGAGTGTGTGGTTAGAACAAGCTCAAACTTTTTGTTTTTGAGCTTTACGGCGGGAGTATTGCGAAGGAGTGTTGATGTTGAAAGTAGTGGAACCAAGTTCATCGAAAACAAAAGGAACAGCACCCAGTCCCGAGGAACGGTCGTGGTAAGTACCTAGTTACGTGTGGCGCAGTTGTAGATTCATTGTGATCCAAATATTACTGCAGTACGGCAACTCCCGGTGAAGATGTGACAGATACATCATCACCGATTCATCTTGCGCCGCTCGTGTTCTTTTTTTGAATGTGTTTGTTTCGAATTCCAGACGACGCAGTGGTAGTTTTGAAATAGAAATAATCGAATGAAGGAGATCTTCGGTTCAAAAATATCAAGTTTTTCAGTTTGCCTGAGGGACCATATCGCGACAGCCTGACTCATCGATCATTCATGAATGTTTCACTCAGAGATTGCCATTGCTCCTTTTTCGCAAATTTTTGTGTCGAGGACCTCGAGTTTCAAATTGCAACCAAAGCGCTTCTTCGCGGTAAAAGTCGATCAACTTTTGGACGAATCTACGCAAGGTCTTTTCACCAATTCGCGTCTTTCGAGAAAAAGTTTGTTTTTGTCGACAAATTGGAAAGTATGCGACCCATGATCGATTGTGATGTAGAAACCGAAAGAAAGCAGGATCTACGACCTTTTTTCCCATTTGTGTAGTGTTTTTCCCCGACCGAACCTTTTACCCCGAAAATTTTGGTGTTGTACCCGCTTAGTTTGTTTCAATTTCTCTAGAGCAATTTTTGTTGGCGACGCTGCTCATTCATTTTTTTCTACAATACACAATGGCCGCACGATTTGTTGACGAGGTGACACAATCCCATGGGCTCCACCTGCTTCGGTTAAAGAAACTTAAAATGTCGAAGATGCCGGTTCGTGGGTAAGGAGCACTGCGAGGCGCGGCCAAGCGCCATTGCACACCAATTGCCGCAGTAGGAAGTAGGAAGAAGCAGGCATATAATATCTACTCCTTGTCAAGGCGAACGAAAGAAATGTGGGTAGCTCTGCGGAACCTCGTGCTGTGGTGCATCGTTGCACTGCTCTATGCCGTGGTGTTTTTCACATCAGTTTTTGTCTTCTTCCCCGCAAACATTTTGGTCCACCATGCCGCGGAATTGGTCTACTGGCTCGTCAGAGGTACTTATAATTTTTCAACAAAGTAGAAGCGCTGAAGATCGATGTCGATTTTTACTTTTTCCATTGCGCGAAGGAGTCTATAGTATTCAGTCGCTTTGTGTTTATACTTCAACTGTATCACAACTATCAAAACACTCCAACAGCCTGCGTCGGCGACGCTGAAGCGTTCAAAGTTTCGGAGCCCAAAATCGCCGGCACCTGGGGGTTGTGGACCGGGTTTCTGCTTTCCCTCTTCGTCTGGCACGGGTACAACGTTCTGATGGAGCACCTCCTCGCGTATCTCCTGGCTTTCTGCGCGGTCTTTCAGTTCTGCAAGATGTTCTTCTTCACCTACATTCTGCGCGTGGACTGCATCGAGAAAACGCCGAGTTTGTACACCGTGCACTTAACCGCGGAGGGGCTGTTTGACCATTTGCTCGCCATTCAGGAGTACGCGGGGTTCCTGATCTGCTTACGGCTCTTCGAGGTGGACTACACGCTGCGATTGTACTTCGGGACGCTAACCACCATGCCGCGAGACGAGTATCACGAGAACGCGATTCTGGACGAAACGACTTTGTATTTGTCCATCGCGATCTTGTTGTCCGGGATGGCCTGGGAATTCTGCGGCCGCCCCTTCTCGCTGTACGAGAGAGGGGAGCTGGATATGGTAATTTACTTCTTTGTCTTGTGTGAATTTATTCTTACATTTTCTGTCGTGTTTATTGGGTTCTCATCATGTAAGGTAAGTAAGAAAGTACCTTGGCAGGAAGTACCGGTAGAAGATGAACTACGAGGTGACAAGTTGTCAAGTACATGTCGCACCAGATCGCTCCTGGCAACATGGTGCTAGTCTTCTACTAGGATCACACTGACTACTTTTGACAAGAACAACTGTTCTGTACTCTTAGGTTTGGAATTTCCCCCACGAGCTGGTGACCGCCGGTCGAGAGTACTACCTCCCGGACGGGAAGACGAAACTGGACTACTGCTGCGCCTCGCACTCGGGCAGAGACTTGCAGGACGAGGACTGCGTGATCTGTTTGGACAGTCTGAACCAGAAAGTCCAATTCCTGGATCCCGACTACGAAAGGATGTCGTTGTCGCTGCACCGGAGAAGGCCGGAGTTGACGGTATCCTAAGTAAAACCGTCCCCACCTCACAATTGTCATGCAGACTTGCGATTACAGGAAGATTTGCAATGCGCATCTCCATAAGAGGCATTTACAGTCGTGTTTTGGAATTTGTCATGCTGTAAACAGGATAAGCAGATGGATTTGTGA
Organism: Amoebophrya sp. A120; assembly: GCA_905178155.1. Lineage (NCBI taxonomy): Eukaryota > Dinophyceae > Syndiniales > Amoebophryaceae > Amoebophrya > Amoebophrya sp. A120. Next base: position 11,797,345 of record CAJINV010000003.1, on the reverse strand, counting down.
TGCGGTTGTCCTTGCTAACATGCACTACACTACGGACTGCAACTTGTCATGCGTGGCTCCCAAAAGTTCTGGACTTGTGTTGCTAAGTGTCCATCTTGACTCTGGGGTGGGGATGTTTTTACACAGGATAGACGGCCGCGAGACTGCGGAACCGGAAGGTGGAACACGCGGGAACCATCGTCGGCCGGTTTGAGTTATCCACTGCAAATATGTCTGGGTCGGGAAGATAATTGCGAGATTTGTTATGCTAGTCTGGCATTCCGCTGAGCTCTGTAAGTATTGCGTGGCCAGCAAGAGCTGCTCTTGTCTGTCTTGCAAGAAGGCTGTTTGTCATGCGGGTTACGCAACAAAGAGCAACGGAAAAATCTGTCATGCTTGGCGGTGCATCACAAGAATGTGCTTTCTATTCGCTGACATGCATCACAGGTTCTTTCCAGACCCAGATCGATATTTGCAATGCATATGAATCCGGGTTGCGGTCCGCCCCCAGTTGCGACCCGTACAGTGGGGACTTTGAGGCGAAGTACTTCAGTGAGGAGAATTATGCGCATAATTATAACGGGCGAACTAGAGATAATTATATGCAGCTGAGCTACAACAGGACCAGGAGTGGTTCCTCTTCCCGAAGTAGGACCCAGACAGAGGACCAACAGTTGTTCCACTACCAGAACACAAGCACCGGCGCGGCGTTGCGGCGTAGGCTGACCAACCGGGGGAACTTCCAGCAGGGCGGGTCGAGCTCCAGTACTTCCGGTCGGACGTTCGCTGGTCTTCGTGCTAACCTCAACCAGCAGCGAATAAATGACGACCAGGAAGAACTCGACAACTTCCTCGACGATGAAGCCTCGAGTACGGACTTTTCTCTGTCCAGGTTTCCCTGGGCCGCCATGCCGTGGAACTACTACATGATGAGAAGCACAACTACTTCTAGGGGCGGCAGAGGTACAACTGGTAGAACACACGTAGGTCGTGGTCTTCACGGTGATGATGATTCCGCGCCCGACCTCCTCGACCCCGGATTGGTGGCTAGACAGAACGCGTACAATTATGGCGCGGTGGTTCATCACGAAGATGACCGGTTTGACAACTATGACCGGGAAGATGAAATAGAGGATCGAGAAGATGAAATATTGAACGACGAGGACAACCTGCAAGCCGGGAGACCAATCTATGGGGACAACGATATTAACAACACAGATAATGATCCTCTGTACAACAACCGCGACGACGCTGGGATGAACAACCGAGACCAATCTTCGTCTCGTCGCGACCTCCGCGGCGACACTACCACTACCCCCTCCCTCTCTATCTACTCCGTCCGCGCTTTATTGCGCCGCGTGTTCGCAGATGGGTTGCATCTCCGTTGGCCGTCATTTCTGCGCTCCGCAGACGAGGACGTCCAGAGTCTGTACCAGGTGAGGGGGGGAAGATACCATAGTACTAATGATCTTGTTCGCAACAGCGGAAGTACTACTATTTCGGCGACAAGAACTACAAGGAATGCTCACCGTCCTTCCGGGCAAGAAGAAAGGTTAGGAGAATCCTCAATACTGCAATCGCATTCGCAAAATGACGACACGCAGCACGACATAGTTGAGGATGAGTTTGAAGAAGATCATTTTGATGAGGCGAACAACTTCTGGCTCGCCAATTACAGTGGTAGTTCAACAAACGAAGACCACAGTACTACATCTTTACAGCAGAAATACGACTTTCCGGACTTGAACCCACGAAACCAGAACTCTTTGGAGCTCGACGGCATGAGCAGCAATTTGACCCATGGGCAAAGGGCCTCCGGCGCAGCCGGGTTTCTCCGTCGGTGGCTGGAATTCCTGTTCTGCGCGGGGAGGCGGCGGACTGCTAATGGGGAAAGTGGGTCCTCGTCGGGCTACGGGTCTTTGTTCGATGACACCGACATCGCGGTAGAGCAGCAGGGAACTGCGGTCACCATTGGCATCGGACCGATAGTATCAAAAGGAAAAATCCCCCCTCCCCACATCAAAACGAAATCTCTGATGCTGGATTTGCGTACTTACACAAACGACATTTGTCACGCAGAGAGGCATTGCGGCCAGATCCCCAGGCTACATAGGGGCGTAGGGGTCTAGTTGTTCAGCATGGCAAACGGCTCCCCTTTAAGCCCAACAGCATGACAAAGCGCTTCAATAATGGGGCGGAAGCTTCTGCCCTTGTCTTCTTGCAAGACAAATGCGATTTGTGACCTCAAACCAGCAGCGCAAATTTTCGGAAACATACCTTTTCACTATGGGGAGGGGGATTTTTCCTTAGGATAAATAGAAATCACGCTCGCAAGACAGCTGCCGGTGGGCGGAGCAGATGATGAGGGGGGTGCTGCTAGTGCTACTGGTCAGGGTGCGGCAGCAGGGGGCTCGGGTTCGAATGTCTCAGGAACATCAACGGCAGGAGTTGTGGCCCCCGCTGGAGCTTCTTCCGGCATAATGCCACCAGGAGGTGGAGCATCAGCACCATTCATCGGCGGCGAAGACGATCTGGACCACCCTCTTCTGCCCACCGTTGTCGGGAATCCGGCGAGTGGTAGTGGCACAAGTGGAGGCACAACTGCCTCAGCAAGTTCGTCCAGCAGTTCAGCTGGACCGCTGCAGAATTTGCGCAACTACATGCTCGACGGTGGTTCATCGCGGAACCGCTTCTCGACGTCCACAGCATCCGGAGCTGCAACCTCAGCACGCAACTTGTCCATTGGTCTGGAATTCTCTGACAACAATTCCGTTCACCTCCCTTCCGGCTGGTACGAAGACAACGACACCGGGCATTTCGCCACCAGCGGACAAAAAAGACGCAGGATGGCAGGGAGTAGTAACAGGAATTATGATCAGAGCACGAGTAGTACTGGTGCAGCAGCAGCATCGGGCGGTGGATCCTCCAGTGCTAGAAGAGGTGCCGGTCGATCCTCCAACAATCCGTCGGATAATTTTTACCCTCCTGAGGACGACTACTACAACGATGACGAACCCTCCAGCGCCGACGAACAACAGCACCTGTCCGCGAAGCAGTACCATACGAAACAGCAGTACAAGCAGCACAAGAACGTGCGGCTGCCGTGCAAACACGTGTTTCACTCGGACTGCTTGAAGAACTGGATCTCCACCAGCCGGAACGAGCAGCACCTGATTTTCTCCGGCGCGCCCCCGGGCGCGACCTGCCCCACCTGCCGGCACCGGCTGTCCTGGAGTGACATTTCCGTCGAAACGGTGGACCAACTGCTGGGCTGGGGCTTCGTCATGCTGTTTGTCTTGCTCCTGAGCTTCCCCGTCTTGCACGTGCTGCAGCGGGTGTGGAATTTGTGTACGCTGGGTTTTTCCGTGATGCTGGAGAAGTGGCTCAGCTGGATTTTGACTTCCACCGCCGGCGCCGGGTCGGCGAACGGCCCCTTCTTGTACAAGTGGTTTCTCATTCACAACTCGGCGACAACCTTTGTATCCGGCTCCGCAACGTTGGTGTTCAGCAAGGATGATTTGCCGCTGAATCTGATCGCGGAACTGTCCGCACGCACACACCTCGTGCACGATTTCGTGCGGCACTTCGCGGCCTCGGTGATTGTCTTCGATTTTGCGTCGATCTACACGGAGTGGCGAAAGCTAAGGCAGTTCTTCACGAACGAGGATAGTGGTTCATCTTCTGGTGGGGCTAGCAGTAGTGCTGGGAATAATGGAGAGGACTTGGACCACATATTGAGACAAGCCGCGGACCACTCTAGCACTGCGGAGCAGGCTGTTCAGCCAGGCACCACTGAAGCTAACGAGACGCCGCTTGCAACTACTGCCTCGCAAGAGCAGGGTGGTGATGTTCATCTTGCAACCTCCGGAGGTGCAGCAGCAGCAGAAACATCTCCGAGCAACAATTCATCTGCGGAAATACAGAAGGAAACATCAATAACTGCCACGGCGGAAAGTAGAGCACTGCAGCCAGCTGCTGCTGCCCTTGAAGTCGATGACGACAATCTTTCCAACAGATCCGCAGAGCTGCAAATAGAACATCCATCGAACACAACTACCTCCACCACCACCAACTCCACCCTCCGCCCCCCGCTGCACTACGGCATTAAGAAGATCCCGTACTGGCGGCTGAGCCAGATTTCCGAGGGTAAGGGAAAGTTCCTCTACGACGTGATGCGGTCGGCGCAGCACTTCACCGGCGTGCGCGCGGCCAGCGCCAAACAGGTGGACAAAATCCGGCGCGCCATCGAGCCGCAGGGCACGGTCTTGATCGGCGCGAATAGCGTCGGGGAGGGAGCGGAAAATGCGAAAAAACCGTTTTTCGCCTTCGGAAAAAACGCACACATAGCGGAAAACAAACCGTCGCTGGCGTTACCGGTCGTGAAAGATCCAAAGTTCGCCACGGCAGCGGACAAGCAACTACTCCTGGAGTTTAAAGTGCGCCAACTCGGCTGGCTGGCGGGAAATGTGGACGTAGATAATGCGGCTGGGAATAGAAATGCGACGAGCAATTCTACAAGTAGTTCTTTGGCGGCTCGTAATAGAAATGGAACGGCAAAAATTGTATCAGAATCGTCGGAAACCTCGAACTTAACCAATGCGACATCAGCCGCCGCAGTTCCTCCGGAGGTTTTAGAAATCGACTTGAGCCCCTTCGCCTTATTCCGGCTCGTGTTCAATCTTTGCTCTGCCCTCCTCCGGTTGCCCGGCACGGTGATTTTGAGACTCTCCCGACACGTCGGGGCGCTCGCGTACGCCGCTGCGCTGAACACGGGCAAGCAGTTTGACAGTCTGGCGCGGGTGGTCCAGAAGTACGTCGCGCCGCACGTGAAGTACGTGCTGAGCGACAAGTTGCAGCTGGACAGAATTTTCGGCTACTTTCTGCGCCTGACGTATTTGGATGTAGTTTTGGAGAAAACTTTAACCTTCTGCAGTGAGAAGATTTTCCTCCCGGTTTTTGACGGCGTGAAGGTCAGCTTTGACTACTTCTTTTCCAGTCCCGCTACGGACCAGGCTGGTGCTGCGGCAGGAAGTGCAGCAAGTGCTTCCTCCTCCAGGACTGCGGCGGAGCATGAGCAAAAGTCCAGTGGCAGCGACGGAGCAGCCGGGAGCAGGACGAAAGCGACGCAATATGAGAAAAACCATACTGCGATCAGAAATTTCGCGGAGAAACACCGAGCGACAGCTAGTGAGAATGATTCTACTTCTGCGACAGTAGAACAAACTACAACAGGGCAGTCACCCTCTGCTGTCGAGCAAGCAGGATCTGAAGGTGAAGCAGGAGCGAATGACACCACTACCACAGGAACCTCGAAAAATCCTGGCGGGACCACGACGGAACAAGCAAGAGCGAGTCAAAAGTCCATAAAGCGAGTTCTTGAAACTACTACACAAAATAAGCAGAAGGAAACCGACGGAACGGGGTACCCTTTTGTTGACAAGTTGCTCTCCGAGAGGGAGCAGGTGAAGCAGGAGCTTTTTTCGAGTCTGGTCGGGGGAAACGAGACCACGGCGTCCACATCTTCTCGTGCTGTTGAACAGCAGGTCACTGCTGCAGAAGGAACAACAGGTCACAACGGAGCGGCAAGGAGCGTGGCCAATTTGCGCAATACTTCTGAGGAAAACACGCGTGGATCAAGAACTACACGGATATCTTCAGAGGTTAACAACCAATTGCAAAAAGGAGAACGAGAAAGCTCTTCTACTTCCCCCGAGAAGATGAAGCTGGTGCCTCCAGAGGAAGAAACAAGAGCCAAGAAGAACACAACTACCGACGCTGATAAAAATTCGCCTGCCCCTGAAGCAGCAGATGCGAGTCCTTCTCCCTCGCAAGAAGATGAACGTCTGGAGCACCACTCCGCTCAGAAAATGCTCAAGTCGATGATTCACGACAGCAAGCTCCGCCACGCAATGGAGACCGCGATCCGGGGCTACATTGCCGACGGTGACACGGCGGTGGTGTCGTTTTCGTTCCCCGTGGCAAAACGGCTGGAGCAGTTAGAACACGAGTACCGGGAAAAATACGGGCACTCGGTATCCAACTGGGTGAACACCAGAAGCTTGACGGACAAAACCGCGACCGCCGAGCAGGAGCTGGAGCAGAGAAGCGAGTTCGCGAAGAAGCAGGAGAAGGCGGAAGTGACGTCCCAGTTTGCGGAGGAGATCGTTTCGAAACTGGACTTATCAAATGTAAAAATGTCTGGGTCTGGAAACTTGTGATGCTGGGCGGCGTCTCATGATGAGGCTACAAATGCTGGCTCAGCATGACAAGTTTCTGAGCTCCTACCCTAGGTGTTGCCTATTCTGCATGACAAACTGCGTTTCTGCATCGCAGAAAAATGGAGCTCTTGGGTAACGTGCATGACAGATTTAAGAGTCATGCCAGACAAGCATGACAAACATGCATTCTTCCAGACCCAGACATTTTTACAATCCATAGGACTCCTTCGTGGAGGCCGAGTTCGCGCTGCGGAGCGGCAGTCGGGTCGTGAAGCTATTAGCGGAGAACGTCGGGAGAAGGCGGTTGGAAGAGTTGGAAGCGAGGTTGCAGGTGTGCGGAAATTATTTGCTGGAAAGTCAGGAAAGCGGTAGGTTTGGTATTCAGCAAGGAGATCAAGTAGAAGCTGCCGCGGGAAGAAGTGGAACAAGTAGAACTAGTAGTCCACGAGCCGCAAAAGCAGAAGGAGGTAACGGAAATAGCGAGGAGATCTTTCTCGAGGCAGGAGACAACGTAGACGGTGTTGCTACAAGTAGTGCTACTTTCATCATTTCCGACATAATTGAAGGGGGGGCGTCGACAACGTCAAGAACTGGGCGGAAAGATAGACACGACCCGGATGTTGAAATGTTTCCCGAAGAAGAGCCGCAGGAGGGAGAGGATGAAACCGCGAGAATTACTTTGTCGCTCCCTTCCTGCAAAGATCTGCTCGAGAACTATTTTGACGGAAGTAATGTTGCATCAAACAACGGGGAGATGAACGTGAACCAGCATGGTACAAAACCAGCACGGCCGCAAGAACTGCGCACTGCGCACGAGGAAATCGGGACGAAACTACTGCTCGACGCGGAACTGGATCTGCGGAAAATTGCGTTCAAATTCGTTGATTTTTTACTGTCTCCGAGTCTGCTATTACTGCAGAAGGGTCAACATCAAGGAAAGCGAGCAGATTTGTTTCATGGACGAGGCGAGGACCACTACCAGGCAGATCGCCAGCGCTCTTTTCAACAACATCAGGCTGTTTCAAACTACCTCCTCCGCGAGATTTTCTTTCCCGCCCTGGAACTGCCGAAGGAGTTGTACGGAAGCGATTCCGCACCGGAATTCGCCATGCTGGACGCGCTCGTTGGTCAAGCTCGGAGGTTGGCGTTCCACCACGGCAGAGCTTCCACCTCGTCGTGGGAGAAAATGCAACAGCATCAAGTTAGAACCCGCCTCGCCGACTACGTGGAGCAAGTTATTGCCACGCACACAACTGTAACAACGTCAACATCTACTTCCGGGGGCGCTACTAGTGCGGTGGCTGGCGAGATGTTGAGTGCTGGTAGTGAAGACCCTGCTTATGGTGTGGAACTCGCGGTCGAGGTGTAAGGGATGAGCTTCTGGTGCTAACGGACGTGCTGAATGCGCCGTCACAAGGGGGGATTTATTGTTTCGGTTCACCATAACATCTACTGCAAGAACCTCGTGGGGAGCTTTATATATGCCGTGGCACCGCTCTGGCACATGTTGACCTGCTTCAACATCTACAGCTCTGTCTTGCATCTCACGGTTGAACTTTTTTTTCGCGACAGCCCAAGATTTATTTTGATCAATGATTATTTTATAGACTTACACCCATGGCGTCGATGACGTAATATAATAAAATGTTGCTCTTAAGAACATAGATGTTCTGCGGCCGCGGATAGTATGCCAGGTAGCGGAGTTGTTGTTCCGCAGTGGAGTTCTTGCTGGGTTCTTTGTTGCAAGGCAACGGAGGCACAGAAGTGTCAGAAACGGACACAAATTTTTAAAAAAGCACATCACCGTCTTCAATAACATCGATTTGTTGCCCTCTTTGTGTAGTTCTTCTGACAGTTCGGTCACAGACAAATTCGGACAAAATCGGTGGGGAGTAAGGTCTGCAATTTAGAGTAGGTTCTAATCTTTGAGGTGGACCTCCTGTCGCTGTCTGTATCTAGTAGGTACTTATGATTCATTTGGCCTACGAGACAAGAATCAGATGAAATTCATTTGTTGTGGGTCGTAGTCGTGTTTTTCTGAAGTGCGTGGGGGGAAAATGTGAGGAAAAGCTGCATTATCAAATTCAAAACTGAAGAAATAGATTTACTCATCCAATTCTGGCGTACTAACGTTTCCTGGTGGTCCGTGTGCATCTCAGGAGGCTTCTCTGTATTCGACATCTGCCGTCACAACCACACAGCTTTTTTTTTTGGTAAATTATTTGTACGAAAAAGTTGGGGAAAATAAAGATCGATTGACAAGAAATTAATCTCGTTTGATATTCTGTTGCACCGAAGATCGAAATACCGTATTGGAGGTATTGGAGCAATTATCACTGCGTCGTCCGAGAGCCTCCGCAATCGAGGACCATGCCAGCCTCCCCGGGAAGGCACTCGCCTTCCCGGGGCCCGCGGGAAGGCGATTTCAAAGCCGGGCCGGTATGTGGGGGGCGGGTGCTGCAGCCCAAGGAGGACTTCACGGTCAAGGAGATCGCGATTCCCACGTCCATGCAGAAAACCTTGATCTTCGTGGTCGACTTGTCCGATGCAAAATTGATGGACCCGGAGCTGAAATCCCTGGACGACATGAAGGACGACTTGATTGACGCCATGGGAGTTGCGAGCAGCAAAAAGGAATTCGAAGTCATTCTCGCCGGGTACGAGGGGCACGAGCGCTGCGAGATCGTGGACACGCAGACTTTGCAGGGATTCTTTGAGCGAATGGAAATTTCCAAGGAAGACGACAGCATGAACGCCCTGTTTTCCTCCGCCAATCAGGACGGGAAAGGCGAGAAACTGAACGCGGACCAGGTGTACGGTCCGAATCCGGCACACAACAACGACCCGGCCAAGAAGGCAGCGCTGGAAAAGGACTACCCTAAGCACAAGTCCGACGCGCTCGACGAGTTGGTCGTTACCAAGGAGCAGCTGGCGGAGCTGCGACTGGGCTCGGTGATCACGAAGATCCAGATGCAGAAGTTTCTGAAGCGGTTACTCCAGATCCAGAAGGACTCGCTGCAAATGAACTTCGAGAAAGACACGCTGCGACACGCGCTGCAGCAGTCCGAAGAAAAGGTGGATGTGCAGAAGGAATTGGTCGTGCAGGAGCAAGAGAAGTACTTCGCCCTGGAATCGTCCATCGAGGAACGGGTTTTGGGCGCGATTGCGGAGGCACGAACGGTGTTCGAGCAGGACAAGCAAAAGGAGATGCAGAAGCAGCGAGACGACCTGCAAGCCAAATTTAACCGGGAGCAAGACCAGATGCTCGCGGAGGCGGAGCGAAAGCTGAAGGAGTGTGCGGCACCGCTGGAAGCCAAAATTGCCGAGTTGGACACTGCCCTTCAATTGTTCTACTATTAGTGCCTTTCTTGCCATGTCTAGACGTGCTTCACTTCTGAGTCATGTTAACGCAATTTGTCAGGCGGCCCTATCAGGTTTCAGTAGCACTGTACTGCTAGTTCAACTTCGTGTTTTGTCTCTCCTCAAGAAAAAAAGAAAACTGTATTAAGCACTTTGGTAAATAAGAGTCGAAATACTTACACAGGCAAGCGGAATCGCTGAAAACCGCGGAGGCAGAGCTGAAAGCGTCGATATGCATTGCAAATATCGATCTGGGTCTGGAAGGCTGCAGCTGCAACTTGTGATGCCGCTTGTCGGATTCGAAAAAATAAAAATCTGTATTGCATGACCTCCAGCAAAAGAACAAGTCCAGTTTGGGCTACGCGGTGAGGGCATTTCTCATGCGGAATAGGCATCAGGAAGCCGAAGCCGGCTAAAAATCTAAGTATGATGCGACGCCAACATCACAGACACCAGGGGTCATGTAAAACGTGCATGGCAAGCGTTGCACCATTTTTCAGAGGACCCAGACATATTTCCATTTGATAGTCGAAGGACGGGGTAGAAAAGATGACGAAGGAGCTGGAGGTGGTGAAAAGCGAGAAAGCCACCGTCGAAAACCAGTTGAAGTTGCTGGAGTCCGAGTTGGGGGCAGCACGAGGTAAGTACGTACTAGATGATGGCTGCGAGACTTTTGTTCGTTTTGATGTCAACATCCCTGTACGCGGTGCGTTTTGTCTTTGTGCACACTATAGATATCTCCTAAAGCAGATATAAAACAATAAGTACTTGCAACTGGTGACTCTGACAAGATGCTTGCTTCTGTGAGAAAAGACTTTCGGCGTGAAAGATTTATTTAGAGTCTTACAGTTTTCAACCTGTAGTCGATATTAAAAACTTGAAACGATATGGTCAATGGTTTGCCATTCCAGCAGACGCGTCTGAAATACGTCGGAAAAACTACACCCACTGAAATTGTGTTGGACGACAAAATTACTTCCAATCTTTTTTGTTTCGCAAAAAAAGAGGCACACGCAAATTAATTGATAAAAGGCCTAGACTCATCATTCAGTACTTGCAGCACCTGCGGCGGCGGCTCGTCTCCTCTCGGCGCTCCTAATGCTGGCTCTTGGCGCGGTTTTTTTGTACTCTTGGAAAATTTTTCATTTTTTACTCTGCCATCACATGTTTTTTTTTCTGCGAAGCCGATTCTCTTTCCCATTAGCCGCTTCGCGCACCACACTTTTTGTCTGCCTACTGACCCCGTTTATTTCACAATGCGATGACACAGCTCGTCCATTTCTTCTCGCCCGGAAAATTCTTGGTTCAAAAGTTTCCCTTGCCACCTGGCCGCGCTCACCTCTTCGCAGTTTCGTTTCAACTACTATTTTTGGAATCAGAATCGGACTCAGAGGATGAAAAAACTACAACTGCCCCATGATCAGATCGCGGAGATCTTATTCTTCCATTTCGCTCGTCCTGTCAAGTTGCTTGCCCGGGTATGCAAATGCAGCAGACGATTTATTTACTCCTCTGGTTTTGCTAAGCATTTTTAGATTTAAATTTATGCAGCTGTGCCCCAACTACAGATCGATGATGAAGCTATTTGGCAGGAGCGCCACCAGCAGACCGAGGGAGCCAGCCGCCACGCTTGATTCACGCAGCTGCTGTTTTCCTATTCCCGTAGGAATTTTCGTCGAGTTTCGCCGTTCCTTTAAAGATGCTGCATGTCCTACTACCCAACTCGCACTGCCACGATGGGACGCTACTCCGTCTCTTGCCTGCCTGTCACCGGCTCCTGTTTCTTGTGCAACTTCAAAAATCTGCTAGTGAATAAAGCTATGACTGGGCGGGACTTTGGTTTTTTCGGCGCTGCTGTGTCTGCTGGAATGCGCTACTGTGCAGCTTCATGTTAGAATAAAAGCATGTGCTAACAAACTTTAGCAACTAGAATTACTTCTAAGTTGTGTAAGAGTACACTTCTCCACCTCGTTGTCTTCCACATCTTTTTCGTCTCGGCGACCTAGCTGTACTTTCCCTACTTGCGCCAATTTTCCACATTATAGACTCGCTGGCGCAGTTGCAGGCAAAAGTCGATAAGCAACTCGCAGAAGCCAATGGTATTCTACGTTTAAGGCAGCTAGTGCTAGTGTCTTGCTTCGTAGCGTTTGTCACCCAGCACCAAAAAGCCTTAGCACAGGATGATCTCCGCGATTGTCATGTTGTTACTTACGTAGATTGCTAAATAGCGCGTTTAGAAGTACTAGTAGAGTACAACTAGCCTGCTGTAAAAAAGATTCAGATTCTCGAATTCCAATGACTCTGACAGAGTACGCAGGAAAAAAAGCGCGTGATAGAACGTTTCTTTCCACAAGGGAGTAAAAAGACACCGTCATGATCTGCTCATGCGCCGCGTGACACCGAGATTTGCTCTTTGGTCGTTTGCATGCAGAGCTAGTACAACTACTGCATACCCTGAAACTATTTCGTGTAGAAACTAGACAACAGTACGTGTCTGAAGATCTGATTCCTGTGTGGCTAGTCATAGGGGCTATGTAGTATTTTTTGCGTAAAAATACACCTACGAAGAAGTTGGTTCTTACATCACCGCGCTTTTTTTCTTGGATACTGAGAAAGCCGCTGCCGCAGAGTCTGCCGCCGCTGCGAAGCTTGCTGGTACTGTCGTTTGCTTCGATCGTTTTTCCTGTGTCTCTTTTTTTGTCGCGTGGACTGCTGGCGACACTGACTGCAACAGAAATTTTTCTCCTGCAGACAGCCTCACCGCAGGACAAGCTCTCTTCTTAAACGTAGAAAGTCAGACTCCTAGACTCTCGACGGCGCCTTAGCGCTAGCCTCACGCATCACAAATCACGCTTTCGATCCCGTTTTACAACTACGCATCGCAAGTTTCCAGTTTATTCCAATCACACTAAAGCCGCCGAAGAAAAGAAGAAGCGGGAGGAGGAGCGCCGAGAGCGGGAGGCCGCCGGTTCGTTTGTTTTTTCCAAAAGTTTTCTTCGCCTTCTCTATATCCAATCTGTACACACGACTGCTTTGACGAGTTCTTGTTGTTTCCCTAGACCAAATCTGTCGCTGCATTTCGTCGCAGGACGCTGCAGCGTCGTGTCCTGTCGACGCTGATGCAATCAGCCCTTGTTTTGCGTCGATTGTATCAATCTTTTGTTTCTCTTATTCCACAGCCGCCAAGGCCGCAGAGGAGCGCAAGAGGCAAGCCGAGGAGGCCGAGCTGCAGCGTATTTTTCTTTCTTATTAGAAGATTTTCAGTTTATTAGCGGGAGCGCTGACTAGAACTTAAGTTACGCACGATGACAATATATAAAGTGGCGAGCGCGAGTGCATGCAGGTGTTGCATGACAAGGAACTCTTCATGAAAGACCGATGAAAATAAACAGGTAAGCAAGCGGAGGAGCTGGCGAAATTAAAAGAAGACATGGAGGTGCTCGCTAAGTCGTTATGTCATTGGAAAAAAAGGAGTGTAACAACGATTTTTGCAGCCCGCCTTTCTCCATGTGAGGAGGGACAGCAGTGCGTTTGTTTTTTGTCATGCGACTATCAGAAGTACGCATGCCAGTGCGTCTCCCTCTCCTTCTTCTATTTGTATGATTACAACCGGTGCATGTGCAGAAGTAGCAAGTAAGGACGATAGATTCACTGTTGTTTTTCGCTTCTTTTTTTTTGTCGCATACTTGCTTGAAGAGGCCTACAGGATATTCGACGACTACGGCATACCAATCCCCGGCAGGACGACGCAAGGCCACGACGCGCGGACGTTTAAATGGAAAATCACGAAGCTCGAGGAAAAAATCGCGGATTACGCAAAGGACCGTCCGTATGGGAGTGTCAGGTTTGAAATCGTCAAAGTTGAAATAATTTGTAATGCATAAAATGCATGACCCGAGGCACGTGTGTTGCAGAGCAGGCAAGGGAGGCCGATTGTAAGCCTGTTTGTGGTTACAGCTCGAGCTGCTAAAGTAGCATGAGAAAATCGCTCTTCTTTGCCTAAACAGCATGACAAACTAGACTTAGGGACCACCGAGATTTGTCATGCGCCAGTTGGAAACTGGGTTCCAACTGGCATCCATTCTATGCATGACAAATCATTTCAACTTCGTCGATTTCAACTCTGACACATCCATAGTCCGTGCATGAGTCAGGAGTTCACCCTCTGGGGGCTGCGGGGCATGCAGGTGGAGTGGTACCCAAACGGCGTGGAGAACTCGTTCCCCGGCTGGTCCGCGGTCAAACTGAGGATTCCAACCATGCAGAGCAGGTGCAAAGTCTCGGTCAAGTGGAGGGTCATATTTGGCAACAACTTGTGGGTACAGAGTGAGCTTGTTGTTTCACGACGATTTGTCACGGACAAATGTGTAGTACATGTTTGTACTAGTACTGGTCCTGCTGTTGACTGTATAGTACTTACCCGTTAATATCCGCATGCTGTTGACAAAAATTATGTACCATCAAACACGACCCAGGTCGGCCCCCGCACAGACGAATTCTGCGAGCAATACTGGTGGTGCCGAAAGGGCGTCATAAACTGGCCCAACTTCGTGAAAACAGAGCTTTTGAAGCAGCAGATAGACGAGAAAGGAGCAATCACCATGACGATCGATATCATCAAAGCCACCATCACTCCGGTGGACGAGCGGGGAATTGCCCTGTCCGGCCTCCCAAAACGCATGCCGCAAGTGCTTGGTACTGTTTTTTTGATTTCATTATCGTTTCTCTTATAAGTGTGCAATAAAAATAATGCAATAGATACTTCTGCCAACGCCAAGTGAGTTGTTTGATAAGACTTGGTTGTTGCACAAATAAAGACGATGTTTATTCAAAAAAGGAACTCTTCAACAACAATGTTCTATCTACAGCAACGCAATCCGCCGCACAGCTGCACAGTATTGCACTTGGTGGCGGTTTCAATAGTGTGCAAAGCAAGACCGAGCTCGCCGACTACGACATACAGCTGATTATCTGCGGCGAACCGTTTGACGACCCGCAGCTCTTCAACTTAATCAAGCGATACATCAAGCAGACCCACTTGGCAATCGATAACAACGTCCACGGCATCAGCTCCAAGAACCTGGACTCACCACGGTATACTACAAAAATAGTATTGTTTTTTTTTTTCGACGAATACGTGTTTGTCGTGGTCCGTTGGCTCGGTTTTTATATTGCACGACGAAACACATGAGCGGTTGATTCGGGTACTTTCAAAAAAAAATGATATGTGAGAATAGAGGTGGAGAAACATCAAAAGAAAAACAAATGATATATGCATGTTGAAGAGGACTACAAACAACACCCGCCAGACTACATAGAAACTTCTCCACTGTCCTATGATTTGATACGCTAGGTATAACAGCAGCCCATGCACGTTGAGACCGCGCACCTCGCAATCGCCGGCGGGGAGTTCCGCGAGCCGACCCAGGACGCAGGGGGGAAACGCGAGCTTGGCCTGGGCGAGCAGTCCAACGCAGCTGAGAAACAGCGGAAACTCGCTGATGCAGAGCCCGACGCAGCGACCGGGGACTAGTGCGGGGACCATGCTGTTACCCTCCATGGACAACTCGAGACACAACCAGAGCACCATGTCCGGTACGATAAGCAACCGGGACGAGTTTTTCTCGCCGCTGAGCAACCCAAATTCCACCCAGTTCTTCGATCAGTCCTCCGGATTTCCCAGCCTGGACGCGTCACCCGCTCGGAAACGGATGGGCGGGCTCCCGTTGAGTCCGACACGGTCGCCGAAGAGACACTGAGTGCGGCAGTATCGTAAGGAAAAATGCCCCCACCCCCGAACTTGAAAGGATTTGTATTGCAAACCTTTCCAAATGAAACACTCGCCCTCTTGCATCTATCAGCATCACAAATTTCCCATGCTGAATAGCGAAAATTTGTGATGCAAAGGAGCCCAACAACAGGCGGATCCCTGATGCAACAGATACCTTGCGCACCTAGATTCTGCATCAGAAATGCTTGCGCTCCTTTCATGCAAGACAAAAACCTTTCATTTGGAAACTTTGCATGAGAAACTTTTGCGAATTCGGGGGTGGGGGCACTTTTCATTGTAATAGGCAGAGAGGTGGACGGCGGGAAGATTAAGTATACCAGTACAGTATCCTATCCGGATAAAAAATTCCGGGACGAAGGAAAACAGGATATAATCCATCAGCATTGAGCCGAATCATGTTGTACTTGGTCAGTACACGTCGACGTTATGCTTGCTGGTATCAGAAATGAATCGAAATGGAAAAGCTAATGGACTACAGTATCAAGTTTCATCTTTGGACATCAAACATTGTTTGACAAGAATATAAGAGTTGAGTTACAGTACGGACAATCATCGAGTTATTTTCCCGGTACAGACTTGTAAAATTAGGATTTTTGTGGTCACGCTTTGCTTTATAGCACAAAATGGTTGGTCTTGGTGTAGGAAGAATGCCATAGTATGTGTAGCAGACAAAAGACATGTAGGAATGCCTGCACATGGACATGCGGCAGCATCGCACGGCTCCTACATGTCAATGGATATTATTACCATAGTATGATGTGTGCACTTGTACAATTCCCCGACTACATGCAGAGCAACATGAACATACCTGTACCGATACACAAATAAAAATGACGGCTCCACAGGTCCTCGCCGAACTCGAAGTAGTTCTCTGTGCTGTTACATACAGTCTGCACCCGTGTGAGTACTTTTTAGCAGCACCACCGTCTTTTCGAGAATTTTTATGGACTGGCACGCCGTGCGTGCGGCGCAGCAGGTATAGCAGTAGAACAACTAAGTGAGTTGATGGAGTAGAGGTAGACACGAGATCACACTTTAGTACTAGTCATCGCGACGTCGATCAGGAGGGAAGAACATATAGACATGTTTCCTTTACAAAGGTCCAGGTCATTTTTTACAAGAGATCTTCTTCACGTGATCCCTCGCTTTGGATTTTATTTCATTTTGATCTGGATAGTAGTAGCACCTGCCAAAGCAAAGTCTTTTTCTTTTCTCCAAGGAGGGATCAAGTACGACCTTGATCACTTTTTCGAGTGCAACGAGAGTCAGAGTTGTAGTGGTGCAAAAATTCTGATTCATTTTCCTACGGTCAAGATACCGTTCCCGTGGCTCTTGAAGAGTAAAGGAAGATGGTGCACAAGAAGTACTAGTACTACGTACTCGTAGTACCTACTGCACGACGACCGTTGTCCAGGGGTTAGAAGCTGCTGCAACAGCAGTGGTTGCTTCTCCACCAACATCACTTGTTGCGCTCGCGACGGCGCCACTGTACAATTGCACCTACGTCGTGCTCTTCAACAAGCAGCCATGTTTCTCGTGTTGGAAATTTCCGCCAACCCCACGCGAAGCACCAGCATCGATGGACTGGAGAACCCGCTACGGAATTTGGTTTTTGAGAGCGAAAGCGCGGCGAAAACGTTTATACAAGAAGAGCAGAAGTGCACGCATTTACTCTACAGCCCCTTTCTCGAAGAATTGTGGGAGAACCCAAAGGCGGAGCTCTGGCTGGACATGGCGCTCGCCACGAAAGCGGTACCGGACACGTGCGAACTATGCACTGCGAATATGATTTTTGGCGTGTGTTTGGCGATTACGTGCAGACCATTACTGTCTCTAGTTTACTTATCCGGATTTCAATTTCTAAATGTGTGTGAGAGAAAAGTACTATTTGTATTTCCAGGACCGTTCTTGGGGTGTCATGTTTTATAATGCGACGTGCTGTGCGATTCCCCCAATCATGCAAGCTTCTACTAGTATTTGCATTGCATATAGAAGCTGCGATTGCGAGAAAGGAGAGGAGAAGCACGTGGCGAAGCAAGGTACTATACTTCGCCTGTTTTCTTGCTCAGATAACTCGTTTCCCTGTTAAACTAGAAACTCATTGAGTATGTTCAGAAATGTTGTTCATCGGCGTTCGACCCTAGAAGATGAGAATACAACATCAAAACCAAACACAGACGACGTGAACAGCGCGGCGGTGGTGCTCACGAAGGATTTTGCGACAGGGCAGAGTGCGTTCGACCCCTCAGCAAGCGGTGGAAAAAAGGAGTTGCGCGGAAAGGCTTTCCTGCTCCTTCCTGGAGCACAGGCCGCGAATGCGTCGTGCTGCCCGAGTGCAAACCGCGTGAAGGGCGTGTTGGCGTTTATCAAGGAGATCCTGCCGTACTTCGACGGGGCTAGCGGCATGTCGAGGAGGGAGCGGGACGAGCTCGTGCAGGAGGAAATTGAAAAGTACGCAATAGAATAGAATTTTGTGGCAGCGGACGCGGCGAGAAGCCAGTAGGACTTATCACGGCGCGACAAAATATCTAAGTTATATTTGTCCTCGTCCTGGAGAGGGTCAAGGTTCTTCAAGGTTGTGCATGCAAGAACTGTGGTCATCTGCATAAGTACAGTACTACGCAGGAACAACGATTCTTTCAAAAGAGCATCAGCAGCACTACATGCTTTTTTCTATGCTAGCGAAGATCTTAAATCATGCCCCGCCGCCGGCACCAACAATTGCCCGACTTGCATACCAGCTACAAGGCAGGGGTGTGGCAGCCGCAAGAGACGGAGTTTGAAAAGGCAGTGGATATCTACGAAACAGCGGATCAAGTACTAAGCACTGGTGTGGTAGAGAAAATAAATGCTGCTTTGTGAATGAAAGAAAGAGAAAAATTATGAAAAATAGGAAGAAATAAAAAATAAAGCGTTGCAGTATCGCAAAAGTTTTATCACGTTGCAAAGGCCTTCTTGTTGATTTGGCCTGATTACGAATCGTGATTTGAGGCCGCAGATGAATGTGTTCAACGAGGAACGTCAAAGTTCGTCAACAAGAAAGAGATCTAAGGACACGTTTTGTCAGCAATATGTTTTGACAACGGCCTGCAATTGGGATCTGCTTTTGCAAGCGGTAAAAAAATTCAGATTTATTGAATTCAGTTCCAGAATCAATGTTGCACTAGCTACTCGACGACCTGTATGAGAAAAGAAAAACAGAAGAACAAGTTTAAGAGCGGCGTGACTTGTTGCGCGTTCCGATCCAAAATCTGTATCAACGGTAAAAGACACGTTCGGTTTGAAGAGGTCCTTTTTTTTGGCGCAGGCATTGAGATTGCTCACTCTCGAAACGAATAAATAGAGACCTCGTTTCAGCACTCAAGTACCTACTTTCGAAGTAGAAGGAGGCTAGCGAAGTTCACATCAATCGAATCTTAGTCAGGACTCGGAAGTAGACGGACCTCATCTAAGTAGCTGCATTTCCCAATAGCTCTGCTTATTTCATCCTCCTCCCAGTGGCAGTGACTTGATCACAAACCCGATTGCTACTTACGAAGATCTCCTGACCTCCGTCTACCCTAGCGACACTATTTCACTTCGTACTCGTTTTGACTATTCGACCCACCTCCTCGTTTTGAGTATTCAATCAACGACCCTGATTTTCTGCTACCACAACGACTCTCTCAGTGTCTATTTTTCCATACTTCGATTTATTTTAGATTGTTCCTGAACAATTTGAAAACACATTTCATAGTACAACCTCTAAGTATGTCCCTCGCAAGCAGAGCAGTCAGCGCGCTCGGTCGCGGGCGTTCGTCTGCCAGCTCGACCGCCGGGAGACTGCTGTCGTCTTCTGGAGCCGCAGCAGGATCGGCTTGCAGACACGTCAGTTCTCAGACTAGTAATCCAAACAAGGTCCTCGGACGAGATGCAAATGGTGGTGCATCAGCGACGAGCAATAATGTTGCCCTGGTGGGTCGTGGAGATTCTGCTTTTGGTGCAGCAACAGGAACAGCAGGGCCAACGAGAACTCATTTTCACAGCAGGATGATGAGCACCAGTAGTGGACTAGTTGGAGCAGCAAGAGGAGCAAAACTGACCTCCTCGAGCACTGCATTTCAGCGCAGCAGTAGCGGCGCCAGCCATTTACTTCACCCTTCAAATAACGGCCAACATCAAAGAGTAAATCCCTTTTCCACGGCCGCCGCAGCGGCCGCGACCGTCCCCGAAGCTGCTGCTGCAGCAGCTAACACGACCAGCAGCCCATCTCCCCTGTTAAACGAGACGCACCGACCGGCGTACCTGGATTACCAGGCCACCACGCCCGTGGACCCCCGGGTGCTGGACGCCATGCTTCCCTACCTGACCGGGCGGTACGGCAACCCGCACTCCCGGTCCCACGCGTACGGGTGGGACTCCGAAGCCGCGACCGAGCGGGCGCGGGAACAGATCGCGAAGCTGATCGGCGCCCGGCCGGGCAAGAAGGAGATCATCTTCACCTCCGGCGCCACCGAGAGCAACAACCTGGCGATCAAGGGCGCCGCGGGCTACCTGGCCTCCGCGAAGAAGAAGCGACACATCATCACCACGGAGATCGAGCACAAGTGCGTGCTCGCCTCGTGCATCGAGCTGAGCAAGCTCCCGGTGGACCCCTGGGAGGTGACCTACCTCCCCGTGGGCAAGGACGGGCTGGTCGACCTGGCGCAGCTGCACGCCGCGATCCGCCCGGACACGGGCATCGTGTCCGTGATGCACATCAACAACGAGATTGGCGTCATGCAGAACATCGCGGAGATCGGAAAAATCTGCCGCGCAAACGACGTGCTGTTTCACACCGACGCGGCCCAGGCCATCGGGAAGGTGCCAATTGACGTGGACAAAATGAACATCGATCTGCTCTCCATCTCCGGCCACAAAATCTACGGGCCCAAGGGCATCGGCGCGCTCTACGTGCGGAAGGGCGCCCCGCGCCGCGTCCGCCTGCGTCCGCAGATCGACGGCGGCGGGCAGGAGTTCGGGACCCGCAGCGGCACCCTGCCGCCCCACCTGTGCGTGGGGTTGGGGGCCGCCTGCGACCTCGCGGAGCGCGAAATGGAAAACGACAAGCGACACGTCGAGCAGTTGGCAAATTACATGCACAAGCGACTCACGGACCAGCTCGATGCGGTACTTCTGAGAAATATTTGGGTTTCTTGAAAAACACTCTCGTCGAAAATTCTGCCCGCATATTTTCGCAATGCAAAAAGAAAAAGCGGTAGTGATCTCCACCTCTTTTACCTCCGACTCATAGGTTGGTGAGTGATGTTGAAAACCTTTCTGGATAAAGACTGCCCTCTAATTTGCAAGATTCTTCTATGCAGAATTATTTTACGCACAACTTTTACCACCCTATTTTTTTCACTTCTCACAGGTCGAGCTGAACGGGAGTTTGTCGGAGCGGTACCCCGGTAACTTGAACCTGTCCTTTGCGTGCGTTGAGGGGGAGTCCCTCCTCATGTCGCTGAGCAAGGCCATCAGCGTTTCGTCCGGCTCCGCATGCACGTCGGCGAGCTTGGAGCCGAGCTACGTGCTCCGCGCACTCGGCGTGTCCGAGGACCTGGCGCACACCAGCTTGCGGTTCGGCATCGGTCGCTTCACAACCGTGGAGGAAATCGACAACGCGGTTGACGCGATCGTGTCTGCGGTCACGAAGCTGCGCGACATGAGCCCGCTGTGGGAACTCCATCAAGAAGGTAACGCAGTGAACGTGCAGTGGGGATGAAGGGAATTGTTTGACCACTTACGTACTGTTACTGAAGAAACTTGAGCGAAGAGCTTGCTCATTTGTGCTTCTTGAGCAGCCTCGCTGGCGGTCGAGGTCGCTAGAGAAAGATGAAATGCCAACGCATTTCAATAGTTCCACCGGATCAGCAGTTAGTACTTCGGATGGAGCTACTATAATCTACGAGAACATCGTCCTGCATGTACTACATGCCTCGCCCTCATCGCTGTGAAGATCTAGTTTGCGTAAGACAAAAAAGTTCTCAGCAACTACGTACCTTTGATTGTGCAGAACACAACACGTGACCGTGAGAACATAGTTTTCGTCACTCACTAGAAGGACGTCTGACATCGAGCATTTCTTTTTCTTTTTTGTGCTGTTCGCGGAGAAGGGCACGCGTTTTGATAGGATACTTCACCGATCACGGCCTGTGTTCCTGTGTAATAAGAACTTCGTATGGACGACGAGTACCGCTGGACATACTGACAAACCTTCGCAGTTCGTTCAATTTTCGTGGCGTCATCGTGCAAGAACCAAGGCAGTGCGTGCGATGGGCGGGAACCAAAGCAAAAGCTCGCGCAGCTTTGTATTACTTCTTTTGGTCGTAAGACCGAAAGACTTTCTCGTGCGTAATCGTGTGACGCAACAATCGTGCTGTTAGTATTGTGATCTGAAAAATCGTTTTCTTCTTTCTCTACGTCACGTGGAAACGTAAATGAAACCTATAAGTAGGTGGACTACGTCAAAACTTGTCGACAAAAAGATTGCACCATATTTCTTCATCCTCTTCCTCATTAGACAACGAACTGCAACAGATCCCCGCTTTTTTTGTTTCCACCAAACCGGCCAAAAGTAGAACAGGAGGTTTTCTCACCAGAAGGTTTCACAAACTACACACAGCCGGTTTTCTTACCAGTAGACACCTTGTCTGCCCCTTTCGTGAAAAAATGACAAAGGGTGCGAAAAATCTTACCGCTGTTACCGCCCTCAGTGGGGGGGGTGTTCGCGGCGCAGAAGAACAAGAAGGTGACGACGGGCGCAACCCACCAATGGAGCGGGAGTGAGTTGGCCGGATCTTCGGCGTTGATATGCACCGCAAATTTGTCTGGGTCGGGAAGAATGCACACATCTGTCGTGCACATGCAGTTTTTTGATCTGCCAGAAGGTCTGGAAGGCGCGCAGAGAACAAAAAGTTCTGAGCAAAAGCTCTTCCATGCCTAGGCTGCGGGAGAAATGCCCGCTTCTGGGGACGAAAGCCGTGGCTTTTTTGATTTTTCATGCGAGACATACTTCGGCACTTCTTGTTCCTTGCGTTAGCTCCAAATCCAAAGGCCAAGTGTGGTGCATCCTTCCGGTCCCAGACATGTTTGCAATTGATAGTCGATGGAGGTCGACCACAAGAGAAACACGGACTGGAGTCAACTGCAAAGTCGACTGCAAAGCTGGAAACGTATGTCTATATATAAAGTTCTTAGGAATTCATGATACTGATGATGAACAGCAAGAAGGTAGCTTTTTTTGAATTTAAATGGGTGCATGTATGAAGTGGTGACGTATTAGAGTAGTGATTCTGGTGAAAGTATAAAAACACGAGCGACCCTCACGCACCTCATTTAGATTTACTTATTGTCCTAGTGTCTAGCCTCGAGACCAGCCCAAGAAGAAAACTTAAACATGACAGAGGACCGCGTTCTGGCAATTGAGGGAGCAGTGGATTCAATTGAGGGAGCAGTGGATTCCCTGCGGGGCATCTTGCGGCCGGACGTTGGTCTGTACCGGACGACGACGTTCGATCCGTCGATCGATCCGTCCAAACTGCGTCTTCGGTGCGACCCCGAATGGCTCCGTGCGGCACGTGGGTGTCGAGACAAAGCGTCCTTTGTGTCGGTGAAATGGTGCGACACCAATTACGAAAAATTAAAAACTTCCTACGACAAATGCTGCAGCGACGACTGGAAGAGTTTGGTACAAACGTGCCAACAACCGCAAACCACCAACGACGAGTGCCAGGAATATCAAGATGGTTCATTTTACTGGTTTAAAACGTTCGGATGGGACCCAGATATGTGCCCGTGACTCACGCTTTTACTTTTACATGACGCCTCCTCTTTTCAAATAACTTAACAAATCACGATATCTGACTTTGCTTGCTAAATCTACTCAATAGGAAAACATGAAGCGTGTACATTATAACGCCGCACTATTCATCTCAGTAAGTAATCATGACGCATCTGGATCTGAATATATAAGAATCTACAACAACTTCACTTTTTGATTTTGCATTTTTACATACAAATTTCACTAAAGCCAACAACTCTGCATGACATTTCTCTCTCGCAACAGCGAGCACATGATCAATATTATACTGCGTTTTTCTGTCACAAATTTTAGCTTTTATTTTTCATTTTTTTCCAAAAACCCACTTCCAGCACACAGTAAGATTCCTAGCAATGCATCTATCTTTCTATATCGACGAACGAGACGCGAAGAGACGCAGCTGCGTCTTTTTCGAAGCCTCTAGAGCATGATGGTATCCCTCTCGCAGTCGACAAAGGACCGTAGAAACACATAAAAAGCGCATCGCACTCCTTACCAAGACAAGTCGGCTTTTTCACCCCTTCTCGTTGCAACCCAACATTGGAAGGCTGCTTTATTCATTTGTTTTTTTCTCGGCTGCGATCTTTCTTTGAAGATTCGTAATTCTTTTCGTTTTACGTCGCTTCTAGGACACAAACCAATCCGCGCATTTCTTGCCAGTCGGACGTAGCGAATGAAAAGCGAATGAAACGTAGCAGCATAACTTCCACAGGCTACCCAACCCGTAGTACAACATCACTTTTTCTGCTTCCCCCCCCAAGCCCAACGAGAAAGACATGAAAAAAAGAAAAAGCGTTGGTGTTTTGCAACTTTCCACGAATTTCACATTTCGAAATACTTACCCCAACGGTCTTTACCCTTCTGTGAACCTTTTATCCTTGGGAAAAAACAAAAAACATTTGCTTTCTGTCTGAGCAGCGCCTGGGAAGAAGAAGGTTGCACCAGGCGCGCTTGCTGTACTAGTATGCCTGTCGTAATTGAGTTGCTGTTCTCGATTCTGTCTCACAATCGCGCCGGTCTGCAAGATCGAAAGCACTGTCGTTCGTGTTTGTCGTTTTCACCGGGGTCCTTTCGTACTTTTCGCAAAGCAAAGTGGCAGCATTCTCCGTGTATTTCGTGTGCCCTTGGTCAGACGTTGCACGTAACAGTTTCTTGTGCCCTCTGGTCTTGGTGCTCGAACTCGGAGCAGTCGCTTTTTCGCCGTCGTTCTGAGTGAGGACTGTCCAGTGCTTGCAAAACGGCTTAGGACAATATCGGATCGTGGTGCTCCTGTAGGTGTTTTATTACTACCACGAGGTTGTACCTCTACGTCTACCTTCAAGAGGCCCAGAATCGAGGAAACGAATGAAGCTGGTTGCAGTGGCTTCGTCAAAAGCGAGGCGTACGCATTTTGTTTCGAGTAAACAAGCATGAGAGCGGAGGGTGGTCAAGAATATGTGATTGAGCTTGATGGTTCTGGTATGCAAAGAAATAAAACACGATTTAGGGCATCAAATCGCAACTGTCCGTGGTGGTTGGATTTTTTTCGTAGGTGCATCAAATTGATATTGATGCCCCGCGCATTGATTCAAATCAATGCTCTCATCCCAGCGTTCAATACTGCGCAGCGGTGGAGCGACAGGTGTAGGAGTGGAGTTGTAGTAGACAGACAAAACGGCACGGATCAAAAAAGATGTACTGATACATAGGTGCCGGGTCGTGTGCAGTATTGTCGCGACGCTTCTTCGGCTTGAAGCTTGGGTGTGCAGGAAGAAAAAAGTTTCCGTGCAGTGAAGATGACCAGACAAGAAGGCACGTGCAGCCGGCGCGTAAAGAAGTACTAATTGAGTACTAGAGCCGCGGCCGCCCCGAGCTGATCTGGAGTGCTGGGTCCCTCCGCTCCGCTTGCTTGCTGTTCGTAGGATTGTAAAAATCTTGTCCGGAAGTCGCCAATTATAGATCCACAAGATGACGAAGCAGGACAAGTTGCCGTCTCTGGCGCGCACCGTGTCCCTGGCTCAGGGTCCCACGGACATGATTGCCCGGAACAAGCAACTTCTGAAGCAGAAGCAAAGCGCGGGCAAGGTGACCGGAAAGAACAGCACCACTGCGAGTAAGTCCGGGTCCTCGCCACCGCCGCGGAAGCAGAACGAAAAACAACCGAAAACGTCCCCTTCGCGGGGCCGACGAAACGGGCCGAAGGAAGGCATCAACGACTGCTACCTGTCGACATGGAGCACCGGCCACACAGACCCCAACGCCAGCTCCTACCACGAAATGCAGGCGCCGCTGTTCTGCGGGGTCTCCAATCTGTACCACGCACGGTCGCCGACGAAGCAGAAAGTCACCCGCGTGACCAAGTTGAAAAGCCTGAGCCCCATGACGGTAGGCAGAGTATTTGTAATGATGCCGAAGCATTAGCATATATATTTTGATAGTACACGAAAATGTAGCAGCTGATCGTTGCGGTATCTATTGATTCGTTTTTATGGTTTGACTTTGAGTGCAGTCCTCCATGACATATTTCACCGGCACTATGTGCATGTCCGTTCCCTCCTTGTTCAGTCGGGTACCCCAAACTCGAGGTTTCCTCTAGCAAGCGGCCCAATCTGCAGGAGGATTTCGTGGCTCAGCTGCGGAACATGGGAGCGCTGCTCCGGGAAACCGGGGGCCAGGAGGTGTCGAGCGAGGAGAAGCGAGAGCGGCTCGTGACGCAGATTGGCCGCTTGATGCACGCCACGACGCAGACGCAGTATGACTTGAAGAACACGAGCACACTGGAGCTGCTGCCGGAGATCCAGCGGCAAGTCGACAAGATGGATGACCAGATCGTGGGGGGCTCCACGAAGCAAGCCCTCTCCAACTTTCTCCAGTCCGTGGCGCTCGGGGCCTCGGCGAAGAAGGACTCCTACGAAATTTCCCCGACGGAATTCATCGGGGGCAGTTGCGATTTTGGGTTGCCGGAGCGGTTCTCAGCTGGCGGTCAGGTCGGGGCACACCAGCAAAAACTGTTCCCGTTTTCCGCCTCGGCGTCGTCGTTCCACCAAAACGAAGTATGCATCGCAAATATGTGATCTTGGTCTGGATGAGTGCGGCAGTTCGTTATGCAGATTTTGGATGCTCATCGAGGTAGAGATTGCAAGGGACAGCGTCAGAGGTTTTGCTGTTAAACACTTCGCAATATATTTCCCGCATGAGTTGTAGAAGTCTTCACCGTTTCAGCATGGCCAAAAATGATGTGCGTCTTATGCCTCTTCCCGCGCAGGACAAATTTGTGCTTATGCCTCTACTTCCCCTGCAGGACCGACGCATCGCAAGTTCCGGACTCAGATCGTGGATTTGCAATGCATACGAACCGTACAGCTACGATTACTCGACCACGTCGACCACCGCGGTGCTTCACGACCAGTACCCGCAGACTTCGCAGTACGGCCAATTTGCCGCAGGAAACAACCCGTACCAGCAGCAAGCCTTTTCCGGTGCGCAAGACCAGATGATGCTCTCGACCTCGCTGTCGCATTCGGTCACTGGCTTCCCGCCGCCGATTATCAAATGCAAATATGTGTGCTGGTCTGCAAGGGTGCAAACTTGTGATGCTCTCGATCAGTCTTACAAAAATGTGTCATGTGCGATCAGTAGAAACAGCCTGGCCACGCTAAGTTTTGACCTCTGTGTCGCAGACTACGCTTCGCAGAGCACTCGTAGAACCTGTGATGCTACGCCCAGCATGCCCATCAACCTTCTGGTATCTTCTGCAAAACCTGCATTCGAAACTTGTGTATTCTTCCAGACCCAGCCATATTTGCGGTGGATATCGATTCTGGAGGACGAGATTGTGACAGACCATGATGCGGACCAGCCCTTGAGCTACCAAGCCTCCAACATCGATCGCTAAGCTTTGCAAACGACGACTTATCTTCAGGTGTTCCTGAAAGTACAGAAATGAAAAAACAAGTTTTTCCTCCTCCTTCGTGGTCCAAAATGAGAAAGCAAATTTTATTGCTGAAAGTAGAATGTGCTGCAAGGTAGAAAAAATTGTTATGCTGTTTTTGCAGTGTACTAGTACCTGGAGCGCCTGCGAAGCGGTCGTCGTTTTGCACTGCATAGGCGCAACACAAATACGAATTTTATGGCTGCGGCGAACACTACGACCAGCTCGGCTTTTTCGAACAAATTGATCGCGAGCGTCATGTCCCAGGAAGATCAATTACGCACGTGCAATTTTAGTACCCCTTATCTGCTCTCGGTCTCGAATTTGCCATGCAGAGCAGCGTGCATCAACTTCAACTTCAATATCATGCATTTCATTTGATTTCTCTCCTGCAATGGTTTCAACAGAACTTAATTTGCACGCGGATCATTCGTTTCTACACGAACGAACAATTCATTGAGGAAAGAATAGCACATCAGTATATGAACTTTTTTCACGAGCAGGATGCGCCTCTGTGATTCAAATTTATTGACCGCAGAGCGTGGGACGTACTGTATTTTCATTTCCTCTTCATAGCTGTCGCACGACTCCGAAATCGGTATCCCACAGAAAAAAGCTGGCAGGGCATATTTGTAATGCAAAAATAAATACACAGCATGGGCGACCTCGTAGCATGCTATTTCGGGTATGCAATACAAGTTTTCTTGTCTATTTATTTTTGCATTACAAATATGACCTGCCAGTTTTTTTCTGTGTGATAATCGGTGCAGGTGGCTCAACGCAGCTGTCCGGTAGCGTTGGGACTACCAGCCAACAACTCGGTGCTGGCCTCGGAGCAGCCAGTGTCGGTGGGGCACAGCTGGGTGGACCCGGCGGGCACCACGTCCTCGCGTCCGCGTCTACTTCCTCAAATCAGGGAGGAGTGCTCGTTCAGCCAGAGCCGAGTTTGCTCGGTACTACGTTGGGCGCCTCTACGAGCGGTACTCAACTACACAGCCCCGGTGGTCGTGCAGCGAGGAGGGGCGGTGTGAGTCCCAGCAGTGCCAGCCGCTCGCCCGCCGTGTCGTCGCCCCGCAGCCGGAAGCCACCAATCACGGAACCCTACATTGACGGGCACGAGCTGAAAACCCCGATTGGCGCGCTGGTGCTGCCGCTGGGAGGAGCCACGATCGACGAGCACGAGCCGAGTTTTATGGCACAGGAACTAGAACCAGAGGCGGGTGGTGGCTACCTCCGCCCCGCCCCGTTTGCTATCCACTGCGAAAGGAGAATGCTCTGCCGAGCTCGATGCATGAGAAGACTTGTGTTGATGTTCCACCTAAGATATTTTGATACAACCCTGAGTCTAGCCGTTGAACAGTCTAAAGCATCAGAGAAAAAACCAAAAGTGGTCTCAAGGGGTCCGTCTGTTTCTAGGGACCACGTGATGATGCGCAAAGTCGTTTTGCACGCAGGCCCTGCTCCGTTTTGCAGTGCATAAAAGCCTCCGCCGGGACGAACGCGTCGAGTGGGTTGAATCCGATCAGCCGTGGGAGTCGCGCAATCGAGACGCCCGGTGCGCTGGCCGCGTTCCCCGAGTCATCTCCCGTCCACCAGATGCTGGCGCAGCTGAACGAAGCAGCAACCACCGTGGTGCCCGTGGAGGAAACCATTTTTGGCGAATCCACTTGGGTGGTGCACGAAAGCGTGGACAAAAATCTTCTGCCCGGTATCACACGGAGACATTTATTTTTGGTGCTTTGCACAGCTACTCTGACACTAGAACGGCTAGAGGCTACAATGCGTCTATCATGTATGTACTTAAAAATGTCGTGCTGGGTGGATAGAAGTTCAAGTTGTTGTATTCATTGAATTCGCCCACCCGTTGTGTATTTTTTTGTTTCTGCCCAGGATTGATGTGCAGAGGCAAACGTCGATAGCGCCGCTGCATGTACAAAAAGAAATTCTCCTGTGATACCCGATCCGCTGAGCGGTATGCGTTCGCCTGCGGGTTCACCGTCGAGGAAGCTGCGTCGAAAGATGACGGACAACGAAAATCAGGACTTGCAGCTGGACGTCTCCAAAGACAAAGTGTCCTCCCCGCTGCAGGAGATCGTGTTCCGTCCGGGCGAGATCCTGAATTTGCCCACCACAACTGGTCCTTCCGGCGCTCCCCCCGCGGCGGCGGCGGGCAACAGTGCAGCAAGAACGCAGAACAAAACGCGGCAACAGGAGTTGAAGCAGCTGCGCGCCGAGGCCATACACGAGTACACGGTGCCGACACCGGGGTCAAACACGTCTTCGCCTAAACGGAAAAAGCAGGCACCATCGCGCGAAGGCCTGACCCCGCAGAAGCGGGTAATCCGGGCGGAGCGGGACCAGCTCGCGAGTCCGCGGGTCGGCAGTGGCGGCAGAGTGGTCAGTGTGCAGTACACCGCAGCTGCTGCTCCAGGAGGTGCTGGGGCTGCTGTGGCTTCGACAACTTCCCCGGTGACGGGCGTCAATTTTCGTGGTCCTCGGGGAGCTCCTGAGGATAAGTACACCTCCGATGATTCGGTGAATCTGAATAAGTCGCCCGCCCGCGCGAGTGCTCCGGCGGGGATGGGCGGGGGCGGGATCATGAGCGGCGCGCCGACCGCAGCGGTAAATAAACAGCAGCAGCAGGCAGGATTTGCTGATTCTAATGCAGGTCGACGCGGCGTGATTCCTCGGGAAAGCGGAACGGCGCCGGCCATGCGACAGGGAGGGGTTTTATTGGTGGGGAATCAGTACAACTACGCGACCAATATTACTGCGCAGCAGCCACATCCTATCGTGTTTCACAAATCCAGCTCCTCTTCGCGTCGCAACGAGAACGAGGGCCAGCAGGTGTTGTTCCCTCCGCCCGACAGCCGGGGCAGTCTTTATCCGGAGCTCCAGTCCGCGGCGGGCGAGGTGGAGGTAAACCTGACAAAGAACAACCCCGCCAATCTTGACCACCTGTCGATTGACCGGAGGAGTGTGGGCGAGCGGGAGAGAATCAACTCGCAGCAACAATCACGGGAGCTAGAAGAACCACAAGCGGGGACGAGTTTGAATCTTCTGCACCACCAACTTCCCTCGGAAGACACCACCGTGGCCTTCACCTCACCGGTATCACATGCAAATATCTCTCGGTCTGGCTCTGGCAATTTCTAATGCTGGGTTGTGAATGATGGAGATGGGCGAGTTGTATTCTAGCTGCCATGTGCAGTAGGTGCGTATTCCGCATGGCGAACTGCGTGTCTCTGCATGACCCGCAAGGAGATCCTCTTTTCGTGGCCTTGCGTCACAGAGATGGCTGGGTGGAATGTCACTCAGGCATCAGAAGAAGTCTTGCAATCCTCCTCCAGACCTAGGCGTATAATTTGCAATGCATAACTCGAAAAAGACGCCGGGGTGGTATCCCCTCTAGGGGATGTTTTGGCCGGGGTGCCGAAAAAGGGACAAAAATACGAAGAATTGTTCGATCCCGGGGCGAGTATGACGCACGGAAGCATGATGCTGGCCTTCGGAGGAGGACGGTAGATTCGATTGTTGTTTTACCCCCCAAACTATCTATAGAAGCTTGTCCCACCTTGTTTTTTTGCTGCTGTGAAGATGGTCGGTTATTTGCATATTATGGACAAGATTGATGCAAAGCATGAGGTTAGGGTATTTTTGTAAAGTCTAGTATCGTCCAAGCTCAAGCACCGACAATTTGTGTATGTAGACAAAAACACGAAAGAACATTTGAAAGTGCGGACAAAAAAACAGCGACGGCCCGACAAACAGCCAATTGGAACTGCAACAGTTTCCACTTTCCACCACGTCGCTCCAGGACCCCCACTTTCTGCAGATGAACGAACACAACCTGCGGAATAGTTTCTTGGTGTCGCATAGCGAATGCAAATATGTCTGGGTCTGGGAGATTGCAACTTGTCGTGCTAAATTTGAATCATGCAAAAATCTGTGTTGCTTGAGTGCCAAAAGCAGTCCACTTTCGACGAAGTTGGGACGGAGCTTCTCATGCAGGAAAGGCATGACACAGACATCACTGAGTCTGTCATGCTTGGTCCCGCATTCCAGACCTCATGGATCATGGAAGACCTGCGTGACAAGTTTACACTCTTCCAGACCCAGACATATTTGCAATGCATATCGCACTCCGATCTGATGAAAAGCAGCGTTCTGACGCAGCAACAGGGTAGCATCGAGAAAAGCAATCATTTATCGCACAGATAGAGAAGATGTAGGACCTACGATCATCATCTTCACACAAATAATATATACAAATTGGTGCCGCGAGGACTTTCATTCGCGATGTTGCCTAAGCTGTACAAAACACCGGGTCGCGTAAAAATAGATAAGTACCTCTCTCCCTGCTTTGCTATGAGAGCACGCATAGTAGTTACGGAGTTGCATCGGAAATTTTTGTGAAGATGTACTAGCGTAGATTTTGATTTTCGCCCTCATAAAATACCGACTTTGCCGAAGACGACTACTGCTTTGAAATCTTGCCCGAGAAGGAGCTGGGGAGGGTGGTGCACTATCGTAGACAGGCGATGACACAAACCGCTATCCACGCGCCGACCTGTGGCTGCTACAAGTGCTACCAGAAGGTACTATTTTAGTTCATTGGGTTAATGTTAAAGGTTGTGCAATAAAATTTTGTTTCGTTGTTGTTCGATTATGTTCACTGACTATTCCTGTTATTCCAAATAGAAGTAGAACTAGAACTGCAAAACGTAAACCACCCCCACACGACCCTCATCCCTGACAGGCCCGCTACGACGGCCAACATTTGTCGCGGAAGTTTTTCCGGCCCCGAAACGCGGAGGAGCTGACGTACCAAGACGAGCTGAAAAAGCTGTCGCAGATGCAGTCGCCCCGCTCCTGGTCAAAAACCACCACCACGACGCTTTATCAAAAGGAAAAATTCCGCTCCCCATATTCAAATAAAACGAAGTTTCATCTGGTGCTAGATTTGCATAAACGAGTAAGCTCTGTCGTGCAGTAGGGGACCGGGGGCAGATCCCCAGCCTGTTTAGGGGCGTCCGGGTCGAGTTGGTCAGAATTGAAAACGGCCGGCCTGTAGATCCAACAGCATGACACTAATTGATCGGCGGCCTCTGCAAAAATCTGCTTGCAGGGCAGAGCTGATTTTTTTGTGGCCACAAAAAATAACAGATTACCTGCCGTTTGAGTATGGGAACAAGGTGGGACGCTACTTCCTCAGGATACGCTGGCCGGCAACACGACGACTACACGGGTGCACCTCTCGGGGTCTTTGTCTGCGAGTTTGACCACCATGAACTCTTTGTCGGTCTCCGAGAAGGAACAGCAAAATCTCCGCAACCGGAGCAGTTCGCCCCGAATGTCTGGGAATAATAACTCCCAGCACCAAGCACTACAGCCAGCGCAACAACAAGGACCACACCAAGGGACGAATCACGTGAACAAGCAGAAGGCCGCACTACAGCACACCAACCTAGCACGGTCGATTGTAACCACAACGAAGCCGCGACGCTTTTTCGTGCCGCAGGCGTCGCGGTCCGAGCAGACGGAATTGACGCTGCAGGAGCGCTACGCATCGCAAATATCGATCTGGATCGGGAACAAATCTGTGATGCGAAGCAGCTCTTGTCACAATCAACTCTCGCAGTTCGCTCCGGCTACAGTGATCTACCTAAACTTCATTTTTGATTTTACATTGCAATATACGCTCGTGCCGTAAATAGAACAAATACCAGACTGCTTATTTCTCATGCAGAACTCAGCAACGCAAACCAGTTGCATCTTTTCCGCGACCCAGACATATTTGTAGTTGATAAACGTGCGATGCTGCTGTCCCGCGGGAGCCAAGCCGGCGTGGACACAGATCTAGAGTCGCTGGGGTTGTTGGAGCCGCAATACAGTGGTAATGCGGATCATCAGGAGGAAGGACAAGGATCGTATCACTCACGGTACAGCGGCCCGCGGGCCAAGCGGACCGGAACCCCCGGCAGCCAGACTGGGGAGGAAGATGTGGAGTTTGTGCCTCTTGTGGAGCCTACGCATTGCGACCATGTCTGGGTCTGGAGACTTGTGATGCTAGTTTTTGAATGGTAGGTGCACTGCAATACGCAGCCACGCATGGCAAGCTTCCACGCTCCCTTGTGTTTCGCTTTCCGGATTGCAAACTGCATTTTCTGCATTACATGCAAGAGACTTGTTTTTTCCTGCTGACGCATTACATCATGTGAAGAGACAAGCATAAACAAACTTGCACTTTTCCAGGCCCAGACATGCTTACGTTCGATAGAAGCGGACAAGCTGCAAAAGCTTGTCCCGCTGGTAGACGCTCAGGACTACTACGAGAATGGCGCGGGTGGTCAGGACCTTGGGCCCGGTGGCGGACAGCAAGCAGGAGGGCCAGGACAACTAAATCGGACCACCCAGCAAGGGGGCAGCAGACCACCCCGGCACCAAACGGGCGCGAAAGCTGTACCCACAGGGCCGCCGGGTGCAGCGGCTGCAGCGGGCGCGGGGAAAAATCAGGAATCTGGGATGAATTATCACGATGGCGACGACCACGTCGACTACGATTCGCGGTTGCCCACCTCAAGAACTACACGGTCACCCCAACATCAACCGGGTCGGCCCTCCAATCAGGACCGCTCGATTTGGGGGGACACCGTTTCGGGCCAGCTTTCCATCGAGGAAGGTTGGATGCAACGGAAACTGGTCAAGTCACCACAAGATCTCTTGAACGAGTCGCGGACGTCGAAGCCCTCCACCGGCGACTCGGATCTCGGAACGGTTGATACCTTTGGGATTCCGAAAAAGCCACCCAGGAAAACGGACTCGCGGCAGCAGCGGATCCACGATCGGAAGGAAAAATCCGCGTTTTCCACAGATATCCAGCTGCTGAAACAGGAGAAAACGGAATCAGTTTCCTTGAAGCAAGAGATAGAAAAGCGCCTGTCCGGCGACCCGGTGCTACACAAAAAGCTGAAAAAAGCGGAGCGGCAAATCGCCAGGCAGGCGAACGCGAACTACGGGAAAGCAGTGGCAAAAAAGATCGTGGACATGGGGCCGAATGGCATGGTTGAAATGCTGGGGCAGTTGTCGCTACCGATCAAATATGCATTGCAAGAGTGTAAGTATCGCAGTCCAGTACAAATTGCATCTTTCCTACTTTACTTGTTTCAGCATGTTGACAAGCTCCATTTGCTCTTGGGAACAAAATTTGTATATGCGATTTCTGCTCGTGCGATGTACTTTTGCAATGCATAGCAAATACGACAAAAACGGAAAGCCGATCCGTGAATACCATTCGGTCTTTCCCACATTCGACGCCAATGCGTCCATCGCCTTCACGAATAGCACGGGATCAGGGGCTATCAAATGCAAATATGTCTGGGTCTGGTCGAAAGTTGTCATGCTATCAGGCGTATGGCAGTCAGACCTGAATATATACGTAGCTATGCTCGTTGACAAGTTTTCGAACGGCAACCTTCTTGCCTACGCCGCACAAAAAACAGCGTTTTTGCATCACAAGCGAGCAGCTCTGTTGGTGTTGCGTAAGATGCATCACAGATACAAGTGTAGTCCTGCTCGCCACCGAGCATTGCATACAAGTCTTGCAAACATGTCGTCCCAGTAGACTCCGACATATTTGCCGTCCATAGGGTCGCGCGCGGCGCCCAGCTCGATGGCAAAGGCATCCTCGTCGACCGCCACGCCGGCGCATCTGCGGCAGTCTTTGGAATCTGTATTAGAGGAGCAACAGCGGAACGCGCAGGAAATTACGCAATTTTTGAAGAACGTTATCCCGATGGAAGGCGACGACGACGAGTCCGAGGACGAGGTTCCCGGGACGCGGACGGGATACCGACGGGAAAAACGGACAAAACCGCCCCAGCCTGGAGGGTAGAGAAAATACATAGGAAGATTATGGGGTTTTTCTATTTGTAGTTTTTGTGTTTGTTCAACATCTGCATTTGCTGTTGGTGAAGAAGAAGATGAATTGTTTCGTGTCTGCATTTGCTGAAGCTGCAAGTGTGCGGCGATTACTACTTGATCAACCCACCATGAATTATGAACAGCCTTGGTTTCCTGGATTCGCTCCCGTTCGCAGAGGACCTCAAAGATGGCGACGGGCTGTCTTGGGTGACCAATCTGCGCAACGTCGCGCCCCGCGAAGACACCGCGGAACGGGAGAAAAAGGAGAAGCAGCAGGTGCTGGAAGACCTACTCGCTGGCCGCGAGCGCGCCAAGGTGAACGAAAAGGAATTCGACCGTTTTGTCACCGTGCTGCGGACGCAGCTGGTGCGCGAGGTCGAGACGCTGCAGTTCCGCGAGCACTCCGTCCGGACCTACCTGCACGAGTGGTTGCTGGAAAACTGGGCGGACCAGCGGGACATCTACAGTCTGAAGCAGTGGTACAAGCAGTCGGCGGAGAAGTTGGGGAAGGTTCTGCGCGAAAACGAGATCCTGTTCGGAAGCCAGAACTTGGAGGAAAACAGTGTCTTCCCGGTGCTGCAGGTAGAGGAGTTATGATCCATTTGAAAAATCATGGAGTTTGAGATTTTTTTGTCATGCGCCGTGGTCTTCCGTACGTTGCAGGAGATGAGGACTTTGCGCGCTACTTCATTGAAAAACAATTTTTTCCACCACAGTCTCTCGTCGAGGGCGACAAGATGCGGGATCCGATGGAGTTCGCCTTCCTCGCCGAGCGCAAGCAGGCCGCCGACTACCAGCCGGACTCCCCGCTGCCCTCGGATGGCGAGGGTGGATTCGCTGGTTTTGGCACGAACAAGAGCCCGGACCCCTTTCCCAATCTGGACGACGACGAGTGTTGGGGGGTGTTGACCAAGATGCAAAAGTTCCGAAACCAGGCCAGCAAGGAGTACCGGAAGGAGTTGATCACCCGTCGAATGGAGAAAATGGGGCCGCTAGGTGTCGAGCCGTACGTGACCATTCCGGTCTACAAACGGCCGTCAGATGATGAGCCCCTTCCCGACGTGCAGACGCTGCTCGCGAAAAGCCTCACGGCGGGCGAAGACGGGATGAACAATAGTAACGCGGGAGGGGGAAGTAGCAGTTCCGCGATGTTTCAGCTGTCCTTCGAGGAAGAAGACAAAAAGCTTGTCAAGCCGCTATTCGTCAGTAACGAGTGGCTCAGCAAGCGGGGCAAGCACGAGGGCGTGACAGGAAAGAACGTCGACGACATGTTTCGGGCGGTGTTTTTTGTCGATCGCGTTTGCAAGGAGAGTAACTTTGTCAAGCCGTCGAAAAAAGCGCGCTTAGCTCTGTCGACGGTGAAAATGAACGCCGGGTACCACGCGAACGCGGTCTTCGGGTTCACAAACAACGCTGTCGGAGATAAAGACGCAGAAAACCAGCAGTTGTCTTCTCCGACGAAAGCTGCGCATGCTGGCACGGCGACTTCGCCGGTATTGACAAATCTCCCCTCCCCGTCCAGAAACGTGCAACAGGGCCGGAAAATGGCGTCCCCCGGGGGGTCCACGGGTCCGACCCCGGAGTGCGCCGCGTTGCTCCGGGCGGTGCGCGCGGGCAGGGAGAAGATTCCGCCGGACTACTTCGGGCGCCAGCGCCTTGCGTACGCGGGACAGTATTTGTGCGAATTCGGCTCGTGGCCGATGCTGGATCCGGGTTTCGAGGGGGACGGGGAGGAGCGGGCGGCCGCGGAGGCGGCGGCCATGCGGGCCCGGCAGAAGGCGAAAAAGGAAGGCAAGGAGGCGGACGTGCCGAAGATGCCGAAGAAAAAGAAGGCGGCGCTGGGGATCGTCCAGGAGCTCTCCGTATCAAATGTAAAAATGTCTGGGTCTGGAAGAATGCGCGATTTTTCATGCAGCTTTTCCATGACCCATGAGGTCTGGAATGCAGGACCTAGCATGACAAATTCTGTGCGATCCTTCTCATGCCTATCCTGCATGAGAAACTGCCTCCCGACTTGGTCAAAACTGGACGACTTTTGGCAATCATGCACCACAATTTTTTGCCTGCTTCAGATTTAGCATGACAAGTTGCATTCTTCCAGACCCAGACATTTTTACATTTGATACTCCGTCCGGCAGTGGGTCGTTTTCCTGAAAAAACACTGCTATTACAGTGAAAAGTTCCCCCCACCCTCAAAGTTGCAAAAATTTGTGATGCGAAGTTTCCAAATGAAAACTTTTTGTCATGCACGAAAGGAGTATGAATCTTTCTGATGCAGATTCTAGTCGTGTTTCGCATCGCTTGCATGACAAGCGCCGCTCTTGCTGGGATCTTTTGCAATGCAAATTTTTGCTATTCACGATCGGAAATCTGTGATGCTGATACATGCAAGAGGGCGAATGTTTCATTTGGAAAGGTTTGCAATACAAATGCTTTCAAGTTCGGGGGTGGGGGCATTTTTCATTGTAATAACTGCGGCAAGAAATCCACTCTGAGAGACCGGGTGCGCGAGTTTTCCCGCCGATTCGCGGTGTTGCACAAGGAGAACTTTGCGGCGGGGTTTTGCATGGGGAGCAAAGTCTGTGTGCAAAACTGCAACGAGTGGTTCCACGTGGCGGCGCAGAGGTTGATCGCGTTTCGGGGCACCGGGATGACGGGCGTGACCTCGTGGAACGTGGCTGCGCGAGGCGACAAGAGATCGCAAATCACCATGGTGCTGCGGATCGAGGGCGATCAGGACCAGCTGAAGCAGTTGCCGAGAAGAAGACTGCGAAAACGCACGGTGCCATATGGGGACTCAAGGGATGCGCCGAGGGTATTATTTAAGTTGTAGTAGTGTCATTGCTTTTTAGGGGTTGATGCTGATTCAAGATGGTCATGGTGATGACCATTCATCATTGAGAAATCAGGTCTTGAAACAAGATGAACTGAATTAAATGTAAATTACTAGCTCGGGGGAAGGAATCTCCAGGAAAAGCAGTGCGGTCGCAGGGGCGGGAGGGGAAGAGAAGAACTAGGCGAGGACGGGAAGGAGGGGCGACGGCGCGCGGGGTAGGGCGCGAGGTCGCTCATCGCGGAATCTAAAGCTTGAGCGCGGTACTCCCTTTACTTGGGCGGGTGGACCTCACTCGCAGAACCCTTCTCGCCACACTTGGCGACTGTGTTGCGAAGGCGCCCCGAGTGCAGTGCTGTCGGGCGCTGGCGAGGGGCCGGCCTTGTTGCCAATGCCGCTCGCAAGCCGGGCGGCGGGTAGGGCGCGAGGTCGCTCGTCGCGGAATCTCGGGCGCGATGCTCCCTCTACTGGGGCGGACGGACCTCACTCGCAAAAGAACGCTCGCTGGGGCGGATGGACCACAGGCGCAAAACACTCACTGGGGCGGATGGACCACACGCGCAAAACATTGGGGCGGATGGACCACACGCGTGCAACACGGGGGCGGGATCTTGTTTGCTTTGGACTTTCTTGCGGAGGAGCTTGAGGGCGATGCTCCCTTTACTGAGGCGGATGGACCA
>CAJINV010000003.1:11697104-11757818 GCA_905178155.1 Amoebophrya sp. A120 | reverse complement strand
CCGGGTTCCGTGTTTCCCGGGTTCCGTGTTTCCCGGGTTCCGTGTTTCCCGGGTTCCGTGTTTCCCGGTTTCCGTGTTTCCCGGTTTCCGTGTTTCCCGGTTTCCGTGTTTCCCGGTTTCCGCGTTTCCCGGTTTCCGCGTTTCCCGGTTTCCGTGTTTCCCGGGGGCGCAAGCGGAGGCCTTTCGGGGCAGGGCACACACTTACAAAATTGCCCGGGGTAGGGTATAAAACTCGAGGAGGGTGCAGAATTTGCCAAATCGGGCTAGGGTACAAAATTAGGCAAATCGGGATGGGGTACACAATTCGGCGAGGGTACTGAATTTGCCAAATCGGGCTAGGGCACAAAATTAGGGAGATCGGGATAGGGTACAAAATTCGGGGAGGGTACAAAATTAGCCAAATCGGGGTAGGGTACAAAAGAAGGCGAATCGGGTGAGGGTATGAAATTAGGGGAATCGGGGTAGGATACCAAATTGGCCAAACCGCGCAGCCTTCGACATGAGGGCTTTGGCTCCCGCGGTTCTGCTCTTCCGGCGCTAGACAAAAATAACCCCTGCGACCCCACCAAACCCCTGCTTTATATATATTTTTCCAAAAAATGAAAATCTCCTCTCCCTCCAGGGCCTCGTTTCCATCCAGATTGAGGACCTGCTCCCCGCAGCAAGGCAGACCTCCCCGGGCACGACCGCGCGCCTCGCGCTGGGACAGCAGTCTCAGTCTCCCTCCCCCGCGAAGGACAAGGATGTTAACAAGAAGAAGAAAGACAAAGAGCTGAAAACCTCCCAGTCCAGCCGACCGGAATCACAAAAGACCGACCGGCCGGACACGAAACAGAGCAGCAAGTCGAACAGGAGTGATTTCCTCATGCACGCCAACGCGGTCCCCGAACTCTCCACCGTGGAGTCCATTCTTATGCAGGAGGACGCGGCGACCTTGCGGAAAATGCAGGCGCAGAACGTCGTCGCTTTCAACCCGGCGAAGAGGGTAAAAACCTACTCCCGGTCGGAAAAGAAGCTCGGAAGAGAGAACCTCGAAGGTGTGAAGTTCCGCCGGGACATGCCTTTAGAGGGCAAGGGGAAAAACTTTTTGTTGCACCTGCTCCCCACGGACCACCGGGACTTGTCCGACGAGGACGACGTGACGGAAGCGTTGGTCCTCCCGGAAGAAGTTCCCGATCTGCGGTGGCCGCGCGCAGACACCGGGCTGGTGCTGCAGACCCGGCAGAGTCAGAAGAGGCGGCAACGGGAGTTGAAGTTTTACGAGCAGGACGACAGCAAAGCGGCGAAACGGAGGAGTAAAAAACCCCCCAAAGAACCGGTGTTCGGAGGGGGCCGGGACTTCGCTTGGACGCAAAAACCGGCTTGGGGAAACGAGCGGAAGTTATTGCTTTTCGGCGATGATTACCGCTACGTCGAGCCCGAGCCGGAAGAGAGCAGCAGCAGTAGCTCCATATCTCGCAGAATAGAGG
Organism: Amoebophrya sp. A120; assembly: GCA_905178155.1. Classification (NCBI taxonomy): domain Eukaryota; class Dinophyceae; order Syndiniales; family Amoebophryaceae; genus Amoebophrya; species Amoebophrya sp. A120. Next base: position 11,756,349 of record CAJINV010000003.1, on the reverse strand, counting down.
TAGCATAGCACCATACTAGTGTTTGTACTGCAAAATCAAGATGAAAACAACTACATACCCCATTGCAAATAGCAAGCTATGGGCACGTGCATGACAGTTTTCTGTGTGTTTGCGTTTGCATATACAACAGATGTGTCCTGTATAGTCACCTTTTTTCTGTGCGATACTTCTCCGCGAACGAGAGCAGCGGGGAGCAAACGGGGACGGAGAAGAGCGCGATCGTTGCGGTCAACACAGCGGGTGGTCAACGGGCTGCGCAGATGAGTGGGGGAGTTTCCTCTGCGGAAGAGGAGGAGGAACAACTCCTGCTCGCCCCGCGAATCACGGTGATCTGGAACCGGTTGCACCGGCGGCCCGCGAGACCGGAACGGTACGACTACACGTTTGTGAGCAACGGGCCGTGCAAGTGGAAGAAACCGTTGGAAAAAACCTGGATGCTGCGGCAGGCGGAGGTTTTTGGGCGCTACCGCGCGATGGTCCAAGCGCAGGCGGCGCAACTGGGACAGGTCGCCGCGGAGGCGAAGAAGCCGAACCGGTTCGGGGACTTGCAGTCGAGCAGCTTTTCCGAGCAGTCCGGCCTGGAGAACGCGAAGATGCAGCAGGCGCGGGTGAAGCAAAACCGGAAGAAATTTTTGTCCAACACGGAGAAGGTCGCCGGATTAGTGAGGGAGAAGGTGAAGCGCGAAGACGAGCAGTGGACGCCGCGGGGGTTGCACACGAGGAACAGCTCGGATGAGGTGCACGACTCGTACTCGAACCTGCTCTTCATGACGGTGACGGTAAAGGGCGCACCCTTACGTCCCGCGGGCATGGCGGTCATGGATGACGACGACGACGGCAACAACGAGCAACAGGGCGGTGGGGGCTCGAAGCAGGAGAAATTGAAGGGCGAGCACGAGTTGCAGGTGTGGGCCTCCAGCACCCACGAGCACATGATGAAGACCATCGGCGCGCCGGACGTGTTTTGGGTCCACAACGGAATTTCGCTCTTACCTTTTTTAGCCGGCCGGTACGGCAAGGAATTCCTCGATTGGTGGGTCCACGAGAAGGGAGAGGAAGCTGCGTTAGCGTTCTTCGGCTCCGCGCCGCTGCCAGTGCCAAGAGTGGGGGCTATGAAGATGTTGGGGAACAACAGCGGTTTCGCGGCGGGCGCTGCTTCGGCTGCGATCCAGGACAGCTCCCAGATGAATAGACCACCACCAACATCTCCGAACAAGAACTCGCCGAACAAAACGTTTTTGACACAGGGGGACGAGCCACCACCGAACTCCCCGGAGCGGGAAAAGAAAACCGTGTCTGTCGTCGCCGGTACAACTAGTGGGTCCTCACCTGCTCCTGGCGGAAATGCTGCAGGAGGTGGTGGTACATCTTCCGCGTCAGCGAATAATAAGCCAAAGAACGACAACGCTCCGGGCTCCCTGGTGGTTCCCGACACAAACTGGAACGGGGTGTGCGGCCTGGTCGGCCGGTTTCGGTTCGACAAACAGAATTTCTACGAAGTAACTAGCCAGGGGAACTTCATCGACCCCGTCTTCCCGAAACCCCGCGGCCACACGAGCTCTTCCTCCGCCAACGCGAGCCGCAATGCGAGCGGCGCGGAGGGCGCGCTGGTGGCGTTCGGCGGTGGTGGGAACGGAGGGGACGAGGACGACCTGGATGCCATCACCGACGAGCAGCTCCGCGTGAAGCGGTACATGTACAGGTTGACGCCCGCCGAGCTGCCCGCCGAGCCAATTCTCGCGATGAAAGACATTGCCCCGCTTTTCTCCCGGGTGAATTTAAGAATGGAATTGCAGGACTGCCTGGACTACCGGCGGGAGTACGCGCAGAAGACAGCCGCGCGGTACGCGGGCAACAGTCCAGGGGACGGGGGGTCGTCGGCCGCGGCGCTGCAACGGAAAAAGCAGCTGAAGGAGAACCAGAACCGACAGGGAGACTTGCGAGGCCTGTCGTTGCGAAAATTGGAGGAGAAACGGGGCAAGGACCTGTGGTTCGACAAGGTTCGGCTGCAGGGGTCGAAGCGCATGGAGGCGGAGCATAACCGGCTGGAGAAGCTGAAATTCGAAATCTCCGACATTTACGCCGCGCAGTGCCAGCGCGCGTACAAGACGGACGAGTCGAACTTGTTCCAAGTCACCAGCAAAACCCGGAGGAGGAGGATCTTACAGGACGACAGCAGTTGCTACAGCGACAGTTCCGTCGACACGGCGGACGGGTGGGAAAATCCGGTCGACCGGGTGCGGTTCAGTCTACCGCCCGACGACGACAGCGAGGATGAGTTCGAGTACCAGGGTATCCTGAGTAAAAACGTACCCACACCAGACTTAGGATGGTGATTTTGCAACACAAACCTAGGAGTTTTGTGAGTCACGCATGACAAGTTGCACTACGCAGTGTAGTGCAGGTCAGCAAGTGCAGCGGCATCACAGATTCATCTGCTCATCCTGTTCACAGCATCACAAATTCCAAAACACGATTGGAAATAGCTCTCATGGGGACCGCATTACAAGTCTTCCTGTCTTTGCAAATCTGCATTACAACCCTGGCGTGGGTACGTTTTTACTCGGGATACAGGACCGGTTGGCTGCCCCGGCGAGAAGTCGGATTTTCGAATCGGAGGACGAGGGGCCGTGGTTCATGCGGGACCGGAAAAGGCAAATGAGAAGAGAGCGAAATGGTAATAATGGAGGTTTGTTTCCAAACGCCGCGACGGTCGCGGTGGTGGCGCAGGACAATAGTCAATTTCCGGCCAAGGAGGCGGTAGATGGGGAAGACATTCCGGACAATTTTGGCTTGGAGCAACTGAATGAGAATTCGAAACCGGGCACGGCGGAGAGAGAAAATGCGGGAGAACAAGCAGATGAACAAGCAGGCAAGAAAACGTCAAGTCGCCCCCAAAGCGGCGCAACAAAAGAAGCAGGCAGGAAACAGCAAGGCGGCCAGGTAGAAGATGGGCCTGAGCTTCCCGCCGCTGTGGTCGCGATCGCGGTGGCGCAAAACAGCAACTCGGGAGACGACAACCTGAATGCCACGAGCGGCGAGGAGCAACAGACTGCGACGCATTCCTCTAGTACAACCGAGGAGGAGGAGCTGGAAGAGGACGAACTCACCCTCGACACCCACGAGGAATCGAACTTGCTTTCCTTCTGCTACTCCGAATCCGCCAGGGAGGTGTTCAAGTGCCACAAGTCCCGCCACGTGTTCAACCGGGGCTATCTGCACGTCGTGCGGCTGAAGCGGAGAAGAACGTTTCTGTACCGGTGTTTCCAGTACACCGCGCGCTACATCTTCGCGTTGGGGGCGGGGAGACTGGGTGTGGAGGAGTTGTACATTTACATTCTGTATCTGACCGACCGGTTGCGGAGCCTGCTGATTGACAAGAAGAAATTCGCGCAGATCTACGACCCGAGTGCGCATCCGGTGGAACTGCTCTGCCGGAGCAAGCACATCGCGGAAATTGCGAAGCTGGCGATTATCGGGTTGAACCCCGTGTCCGCGGGGATTCCGGATCTGTGGGTGAAGCCGGACGACGTCACCCCGGTGAGGGGGTTGTCAAGGTTGACGCTGTATGAACGGCAAATATGTCTGGGTCTGGAATAAACCTGTGATGCTGATGGGCGAATCATGAGGACGCTACAAATGACGGCTGAGCATGACAAATTTCTACTGAGTTGATAGGTGTTGTCTATCCAGCATGACAAACTGCGTTTTTGCATGTCTGAAAGCTGTGGCTTTTGGGTAACGTGCATGACAGACTTAAGAGTCATGCTAGCCAAGCAAGACAAACTTGTAGACTTCCAGACCCAAACATTTTTGTAGTGCATACGCTGTCCCCGATCGGGATTCTGGACACGTTCGTGACGTTGGCAAACTGCTTCGGCTGCGACGTCATGGACTTACTCGACATCGACCACGGAGTTTACTACGAAGAGCAGGAGGAGATAAAGCGGAAGAGAGAGGAAGAACTAGAAAAACTCCGTCCCCCGAGTTCAAAGAGCCAACAAAACCGGGAAGTAAACCAGGGACAACAGCTGGAAGGAGCGCTCGCCGGGACTACTCCGGGTGAGCAGGAGCAAAGCGCGCAGAAGAAGAAAAAGAAGGAAGATGGATCGCAGTCCGCGTTGCTGTCGCAGAAAACGTCCGGATCGCTGATGGGAACGGGGAACACACCCTACATCGAGTCCTTCGAGGCGAACCGGCGAGAGGAATTCGAGATTTTGCAGGCACGACTAAGACCCGAGTCGCGCGGGGAGGGCGGTGGGAAGAGACGGAGGTCGCGGGAGAGTAAAGGCTACGAGAAGAGCACGAACAAAAAGAAACACTTCTGAGTGGTCGTGGTGAGCAGGTAGCGCGGCGTGGGGTTGTTTCTGTATGTGATGGTGATGTGGTTCAGATGTTTTCGAGACCGCGCAGGCCTCTCAATGAAAGTGGTCCTCTTCAGATAATTGTTTACGCCTAATGCCTGATAAAGTTGAAATTGAATTATTCGCGGTTACGAATTTCCAATCAAAATTGCTTAATTTCCAGTATTGTTATGTACGAGCAGACAGATGTTACACTAAATCAAGAGATATTCCAAGAGTTTCCAATATAATCGCAGATGATAAAGGTTTTACTTGTTGCATGCTCCCCCGAGAGCAACGGAATCGTTTCAGTTGTAACGCGCACAATCATCTTCGGCACAATCTACTACGGAAGAGCTACGTATTGGCTGTACCTGTGCGGTAGTAGCAAGAAGTGTTTCCAGAACTAAGCCTGCTGTTAAACCCGTTGTACAATCTTTTAGCAGCAGTCTAGAAGTAAGGCGATGCGTTGAAAATCAATTTCTCAATGAGTACAAAAGCCTCGTCGGGGGAAGTGGAAGTGCTGCTACTGCACAACCCACCTGAGGACGATGTAGGTACGCAATTTGAAGCTACTTAGCAAATTGAGGACCTAGTATTTCCCGTGCAGGATTTCCTCCTTATTGTCTCTGTTTTACAAACTTTTACCAATGTATGCGACGTCTTCGAGTTCCCACCAAGAAAACGCCCTATTCAAGCCGCACTAGAACTTTTACTTTCTCGTTTACAACTACGTAAGACACAACGGACTAGAAACTACCGACTTGTTCCCTAATGCAAGAATACCATGGACCTGTTTTTGATATTTGTGCTCTAGTACTATCCAAAATGAACCCAGACGGACACCGAGCTTTCAAATGTATGGACTGTACAGATTCAAACTTTGAGAAACTCCGGGCGGCGTGTGCGCATGGCGAGGTAAACCGTGTGAAGGGTGCTCCTCTTTTGGATCACGCGAGTTCTGTCAGGGGAGCGAAGAGAGGTGTGAATTGCAGTCAATGTAGTACAATGTACCGAGCGACGAGAAAAGACCGAGCTGCAAGAAACAATGTGAAGCGTGTTGAGACGAGGGCGCAGGAAAAATAGAGGCGGCGTCTGATCACCATGCGTCACGCCTATGCAAAGATGTGCCCATCATTAGAACCATGCTCGGAAACGAAGCAAGGAGAATGGCGTTGGTGCTGTAGCCGCGATTTGGGCGCCGTGGAGGACTGCGTGCCGGCCCCTCCGTCGCAGCAGCGGAGTAAACTCCGGCAGGGCCTTGCGATGGATTGGCTCTGCCAGGTGAACAGGTTGCGCCGATAGAGGCGGCGACGGAAAGGCTTCGCGTCAGGGAAATCGCGAAAGTGCGCAGGGGCGATACAGTGGGGTCGATGGAATGAGCCAACCGCGCGCGCTTCAGTCGAACAGTCGCGCCCTCGCCGCTGACCAGCGTGCAGGAATTCAACACGCCGCGGAGAAGCGACCCGCGCCGTTTTTTGTTTTTGCTTCTCGCGGGCCGCGCCAGGGGCGGGCGTGCCCATTGTTCCGACTTCGATTTCCCAACAAGCGCGGAATAAGTGCTGTATGGGGATTCCGCACGGGCTGAAGCGCGACCCGCCTGGTGCGGACATAATGCGGCTCAGAGAAATGGTCGCGACGACGTTCGCCGCGCGCGCTGGCGATGTGGCTCGCCAGCATGTGCCTGGCCCTTTGCGGAAGCAGTGCGCCTATGCCCCGCTGCTGTTGCATTTCAGAGGTTCCGGCGGCAACGGCAAAAGCACAGCCCTCGCGGTTCTCACAGGGAGCGCTCTCGGGGCGGTATTCGCCAGCGGGCAGCGCGCTGGCGCCGCCTGCGGGCGCCGGGCAATTGTCCGAGCCCGCGGACGTGGCTCGCTTGGCGGACTCCCTGCCTCGGGCGCCGCGCAGCGTCTTTCGAGGAGCGGAGGCGCGACGCCGCGCCAGCAGGGCTGACTCGCCCCCCTTCGGCCAGTGTTTCTTCCGGCGAGCGAAGCAATTTGGGCGCGTCCGTGTTCTTGCTACCGAACTGAATACGCCCGTCGCGCGCCGTTTGTTTCTGCTGTTAGTTACCGGCCGACTCCAGGTTGCTGGCGGCCCCGCGCATGCTTCTTGCTGCAAGGGGACGCAAAGGACCCCTTCTGTGTGCGAAAAGGTATTCCTCGGAGGCACTTTACGCCGAAGTCCCGTCCCTGCAAGATAGAAGGCGGGGCGAGTGACATCTTGGCCTGCGCCTGTTGGTTGTTGTTCGTTCGCCCAGCGGACATCGAGAACGCAACTTCCGCCGTAGGAGTTCGCCAGCATATCCGAGAGAATCCATGATGAGGATAGCGCACGCAAACTCATCTCGTCCGCTGCCTAATTTGCGGTGTGCCGTCAAAAATCAGCGCTTGCCACTTTTTCCGTCACAGCTTCGAGAAAAATGCATCCTCCCTCCGACCTGTCCACCGCCCGGGTTATCGTGACCGGGGCGGGCGCCGGTCTTGGCCGCGCCTATTGCCTGGACCTCGCCAATGCCGGCGTGGGTGGACTTCTGGTAAATGACATCAATGGGAAGAATGCCGAGGCAGTGGCGTCGGAGATCAGGATTCTCAGTCCGAAAACGAAAGTTGGCGTGAACACCAGCAGCATCGCACCGGAAAGCGGTGGTGCACCAGATGGCGCAGCGAAGATAGTGGAAGACTGTATGCGATATCTGGGAGGGCCGCCGACCGGATTGGTGAACAATGCTGGGGTATCAGAACAAAGACGTAGTGGAGACGAAAGGCGGTGGAGTTGCCGCCTTTAGATTCAAATCGTTTTGCATGACATCACTGTGATTACTCGAACACAACAAGTTGCGCGAAGCGCGACTTTTCCAACAAAACGGCAACTCTCCGCAAGAGAAACTCCGGCTTTTTTCTCTTCAAACCGCATCCTTCGGGACGTAGCGTTCAAAAACCAGAGCGACGAGCAGTGGAGGCAGATCTACGATTTACACCTGCTCGGCGTGCGAAATTTGTGCAAGAAGTGCTGGCCGCTGTTTCTCGAGCAAAAGCGAGGCAAGATCGTGAACGTCAGCTCCATGAACGGGATCTGTGGAGCCTACGGCCAGACGAATTATGCCAGTATATCGATTTCGATTATTTTGTTTCACTTTCATTAACTGCACTTGTGAAGGGCGAACATAACGATCATAAAGCACTGCTCATGCCGCCTGAAATTCACTGAAGCAAACGGCCTTTCGGATCTGATCGGCGGTAAGTACCTTCTGATCCGGTAAATTGAAAAAAATTGAGTCCTGCAGAGATCTTTAGTCCAACATGATTACAACCTTCTAAGGCTTAATCTTTTCCGAGACTCTTTCCAAAAGGAGGCGTTGGAGACCTAAAAACTGAGACATACGTATGATTTTGCGAAAGAATGCTGCTCGTTCGCGAGTACAGGTGTACTCGGCCAACCAGTTCTAAAGATCGAAATGAAGAACGCACGACTCCTTTGCCATGATGACACAACTTTTTCTAAAATCTGTCAATCCTCTGATTTCCTCTCGGAAACCGTGAGTGAAAACAGAAAAGCTAAAGACTACGACGGTCTGACTACATGCAAAACGCGCGTGACGCATTAGGATCCAAATGCTACAGTAGAAGATCCGGGACACCCGCTATGATGACCAATCTTGAGTTCTGACACCTCTATTCAAAGAAGTTTGTCAAGAGCAAACTTCGATGTGAATCTAAATCAAGTTATCCCTGTCTGAGTTTTAGTTTTACAGTAGGCGTAGAGTCTTTAGCAGCTCGCGCAAGCGTGATGACCAACCTTGAGTTCTGACACCTCTATTCAAAGAGGTTTGTCAAGAGCACAAACTTCGATGTGAATCTAAATCAAGTTATCCCTGTCTGAGTTTTAGTTTTACAGTAGGCGTAGAGTCTTTAGCAGCTGCTCGCAAGCGTGATGACCAACCTTGAGTTCTGACACCTCTATTCAAAGAGGTTTGTCACGAGCAAACTTCGATGTGAATCTAAATCAAGTTATCCCTGTCTGAGTTTTAGTCCCTTTCGTCTATTCATGGGTAGCAGGAGCCCGGAAAACTATCAAGCGTGATGACCAACCTTGAGTTCTGACACCTCTATTCGGAGGGGTCAACAGATCTCGATGCGAATTTAAATCAAGTTATCCCTGTCTGATGAATAACAATGCTGCAAGTATTAGTTCCGTGTGTCAGAAGGCGCAGCCCGAACTGCGCAAGATGAGTTCATGCTCTGCGAAGGATCGAAAAAGATTGCTTTCTTCTAGGTATGAAAACGGCGATCCTGGGCTTCTCCAAATCACTCGCGAAGGAGGGCAAGAAGCAAAATATCCACGTTAATGTGATCATTCCCACCGCCCTCACCGCGATGACCAAAACGGTCGGGCTGCAGCACTACACGTCCGGCGCGGACCCGGGGCACATCGCACCCCTCGTGACCTACCTCCTCTGCTCCGCCTCCGACGGAATCACCGGTCGCATTTTTGAAGCGGGGCCGGGGTTCTACGCGGAGATCAAATTTCAAAGAAGTGGAGGGGTGTACTTTCCGGAATTGGGGACGGAGCAGGTGCGGCAGAAGCCCGTGGACTGGAAGGAGATCCATCAGTATTGGGACGAAATCACGGAATTCGGAGAGAATTGTGACGACCCTGCGGGTGAGGAAAACGCGGTGCCGAGGAGTTTGAAACTTGTGTTGAAAATGCCCGAAGTGGTGAATGATACTGGGACCAAGAGGCAGAAATCTAAATTATGAATAGCGGTGTTTCGTACACTGCTGCAGTAGAGGTGGAAATGGATTCAGTGAGTAAAAGTGAACTTTGGGTCCATGAAGTCGGATTTCTTTGAAATCATCTGAAGGTAAAAGTTGCCTCGTCGCGCATCGAAATTTTTGTTCTTGCCGGGCCCGCGAGAGTTGCTGTTGAGAAATGGTTGAGCACACGTTCATCTCTGAGACGAATTCCACAAGATCGAAGCAATTTAAAGACCAAGACAGACACAATTACAAGCGTCTCCAACATAAAGCTCGCCTCGATCTCGATCATGCTAAGCAATGGGAAAGGATCCGCTTGATCAGAATTTAGATCCAGTTTGCGACGACAAAGAGCACGCCCTGATGTAAGTAACAGTGAAAGAAGCAGATCTAAATCTCGTCACGAAAACGATCAAGGTTCCGATAAGTGACCGGAGATCAAAGAATACAGAAAAATCTAGCGATCCGTTCTGTTTCCGACTAAGAAGAACTTCCTTTCCTGTAAGGAGCCGCTGACTGCAAACATGAAAATTTCTCATCCACATCAACTCTTTTTCCAGGGAACCGTAAAGGGCTTAGTACGACTTAGGCACTTTTGGTTAGTCCAAACCAAAACGGCAAAATGGGCTCCATCAAGACCTTCAAGCTGAAGATGCTTCTCGCGAAGAAGATGAAGCAGAACCGCCCGCTTCCGCAGTGGTTCCGCCTGAAGCAGGACAAGATCAAGTACTATAACCTTTTGTTTTTTCCCATCTTTTCCTTTTGCATCACAAGTGACGTTTTTTATGCGAAGTGTGACAACAGCAGTGTCTGGCAATGAGGTGTGCTGAGTTTATGCCGTAGACCGCCGATGACATCAAATCCTAAATTTCCAAACCTCTACCAGGTACAACGCCAAGCGCCGCCACTGGCGCCGCACCAAGCTGAAGCACTAAGTGCTTCGCCGGACTAATGCCAGCTTTCGAAATTGTTTGCTTGGAGGAGGATCTTTTGCTGACTGCGGAGATGATTCAGCGGGGCAATTTTTGGAGATTTTAAAGCAGTGGAGTCAGCGGGAGCAGATTTGTGCTTGAACTGAGAATATGCTGATGTTTGGACACACCTGTGAGAATCTGCGCCTGCTTTGAGAACTTCAGTGGAAACAACGCTGTGAAAATTCGAGAGATTGTCTTGCTGCTTTGTCAAAGCTGTAGTACTGCCGAAAAAGTTGTTGTAGCCCGGTTTAAAAAAGGAAGCAGGCTTCTGGCCGCGATTCCCGCATGAGGAAGTTGCGGTGTGCAGTCTGTTGTGAGTTGTGTTTAAGGGAATTATGATGTTCGGAAGATGTTGCAAGTCGCTACTTCGGTCACGTGCAGGGCGTCCAGCGAGATACACGTTCGTCGTTTTGAATTCCTTTTTAGAAGGAGGCGTGACCCCATGCATCTGTTGAGCGAGTTTTGGTTCGTTCCTACAACCTTTCGGATTTTAATTTTCAATATGAGCTTTCGGTCGTGTCGTGCAGACGTGTGTGCAAGCACCCAGTTCTTGTCCCGGAAGGACAGAGAAGAGCACTAAGTTAGTATGATCGGTATCGTAGCGTGCGCTCTGTGATTGGAAAACGATCCTGAATTCGTTCATACAAAGTGTCAGTGACAACTACGTTCGTGCTGTGTAAAGAAGATCTTCTGCAGCCCATCGATGCTTTCTCGTTCCAGTCATGCTTCAACGTGTGCGAAGGCGGTCTATTGGTATGTGCGTTTTTCACCGCTTCATTTTTATGTGTTGCGCTTGCGCGCCGTCTCGATCGGAATTGGCGTTGTAGCCAATAGCGTGTAGGCCTTTCTTTTCCGAATCACGAGCAGCGATACTCCCATGTGATATGACCTTGATTCCCCACTTGGAAAAGATGTTGCTATTACTGTTTGTCTTGTCACCGACCATCGTTCAGAAAGACCCTTTCATTATTCGTGGTTTACGTGGTATCTGAAAGTGTCTTGTTGTCGAATGAGGAAGACCGTGCCTGAGTTCCCCCGTAGTTTCTGTAGTGATAGTAGGGAACAACGCGCCCACCCGAGCGAGTTGTTCCCGAACCACCACTGGTTGTTCATCTCCATAGACGGAGCCGTTGCAAAGTAAGATGTCGTGCGCGTAGTCACAATCCATCGGCACAGGGAAAAATCTTCCACGTCTCAAGCACAACTCTCCCATCTTCCTTCGCCGCGTATCTGTACCATGGTGGATCGGGATTCCTTTGACCGCACGACGCGGGAAACGCGTCAGCAGTTTATTGTGGAGGACGCGAGTTACAATTCGGATTTGACGAACCAAAACGAGGACCACGACGACCTGGTGCTCCTGTCCCGTTCCCCGCCGATCTCGCAGCAAACGGCGGAAGAAAACATGTTCAGCGAAAACAATATGGAAAACGACCAGAACTCGTCAAATCTGAACAACCGCAACAACCGTTCGCCCACCAGAAATACTTCTGGCAGCTTGATGAAGTCCAATTCCCTCCTCGAAGAACCGCAGCACGCTCCGGTGCCGGTAGTCTACCGGCGGTTCTTGAATTTTTCGAACACCGACTCGCACTACGTGTTCCGCACCGTGGACCATGTGTCTAGCCTGCTACAGGTGCCCGTCACCGCGGAGGTTTCGCCGTTGTACCATTCCATGCTCCGGCCGCCGGGCAACCGGATTTACGAGGAGGGGTTTTACTCCGCCTCGATGATGCAGCAAAAGACGCACTTGGCGAAGCGCTGGGCGTTATCCTCCGTGCCAAAGACGGGGGCGGATACGCCTTTCGTGACCGCAAAGTTGGATTTTGGATCTGCGGTGTTGAAACTGTTGGAGCAGTTTCCGATTGAAAAATTCTACGGCTGTTCCGCATTACTAGCGCACCAAGCAGGGACGCCGGTGGAAAATTCGGTCGCGGATACGGTGCTGTTTTGTTGGGAGCTGAAGCGGGAATTCGTGCAGAAAGTACTTTATGGTGTCTTTGTATAAAGAGTACTAGTGGATAGGATGGTTCCGTTGATTTCTCAAATTGTCTTCTCCTATGCATGACAGATTGGTCGACGTGTCCAGAATGGATGCGGTTGTCGCAACATCGGAAATTCATAAGAACTGCAAGTTGCAAAAATACCCAACCACAAAAACAAAAACAGGGTCGCCTCGAGCTCGCTAAAGGTTTCGTGTACAACGCGAAGAGTTTCGCGAAGACGCCGATGCTGGAGGTGAAGCCTCGTTTTATCCCCGACATGATCGCGCGACACCCCTACGTGTACGAGGTGATTGATACCAAATCCGACTCGGTCATGCTCACCTTCGACCCCTGGACGCAGCACCTCGGGTCGCAGCGCTGGGCGATCCGGAAGGCCTCCTCCGGGGAGATCCTCGGGGAGCTGGGCGACGGCGTGGAGCAGATGATCCCGCCGGCAATTCCGACGCAGTTGGAATTCTTGCAGGTCTGGGAGATCAAAGTGCCGCCTGGCGCGGTGGACGTGTCCTTGCTGCTCGCGGTTTCGAACTGTTTTCGGGAGTGCCTGATCCAAAACAACATCAACGCGTACCCAAAGATCCTCGTGAAGGAACTCCCGGAGTCGGACCGGATGGTGTTGGGTGACGGGGTTTTGAACACGGATTTGGACAGATTGAACAACTTAGGTGCGGTGAATGACAACGGGTTTCTTGAGCAAGACCCAAACGAAGACCAATTGAACAGACTAGAACGGCAGAACATGAACCCGAAGACGCGCCCCTTCAAAGGCGTCCGGGACCACTTCTTCAGCAACGCGTTGTTGAAAGCGTGCGAGTTCATCAACATAGACCCCTCGGAGATCGCGTCGGGCGGGCCCGGGGCGCTGCGGACCGTGAATCTGTTAGCGGAGCAGATTGAGCAGCGGAATCCGGAGGTGTTAGAGGCGTTTTCGAATTTCGACCAGCAGGCGTTTGCGAACCAACAGGAACAACTACAGATGAGCAACGACCCGGTCGGCGCGCTCACCAGTCCGATAGAACACCAGCAAGCGGGGCTGTTGAACGGGGGCAGTGCGTTGTCCGTTCTGGAACGAGTGGAGTCCCATCTGCAACAGCAGCTGCAACGAGGCGCGTCGGCGACGAGTAGTGGTTTGCTTGCTGGAGATCACAGAAGCACTACTGTTGGTGTTGCTCCTCGGGGTCAGCATTCCAGCATCCTCCGCGATGACGCGTTGTTTCAGACCACGCGTGACCATCCGACGATGCACCTGGGAGATTTTCTCTCGGACCACGAATTCGACCACGAGCTACAGTCCTCCACGTCGCAACAGGTCTTCTCCTCACCACTGCTCTCGCGGACGCAGACCGGAGGTGCAGCAGGCAATGATCATGCCATGTTCACGACCGTCCGCAGTCGGGATTCGGGTAGCGGAACAAACACAACTAGCACGAGACAGACCAGGACAACGACTGGAGCAGCTAATCACCCTGCTGCAGCTCCTCCCATACGGCCGCGGAGCGTGCGTTTCAACCGGCGCGCGAGCCAGCCGAACGACGAGACACTGGGGCTGTTGATGCAGGGTGCGGTGCCCCAGCTGCCGCCGACGGGGGACTTGGCCGCAGCACTGAATAATGCTGGTCCACCACCAGCACCGACGTCGAGGCAGTTGTTTCCGGCGGAGCAGAACTTTATGCCGACTGCGACGCCCATGAATCGAGGGACGACCGCTTTAAGCCCGATGTCCACCATGAACGAACCGGGGTCGCCGCAGCCGCGCCGCGCGTTGCCGCGTAGCATCCGCGGGAGTGAAAACTTTTTCACGGATCCGCTGTTTCGCTCGATGCGGGACCATTTTCCCGGGGATCCGACCATCCCGCCGAACAGCGTTGCCGCCGACCGCATTGCGAGGGCGACCGCCAGGCGGAGCTCGGGCGGGTTTTCGAACTACAGTGGGATCGGACCAACAGGGTCGTCTTCCGGAGGTGGTGGTGGAGCGCCAGTACAACACGGTGCTGGAACAACCACCCTGTCATCTACTTCCAACGCGTCCTTTCGCTCACTGGGAACAACAGCAGGAGGTGGACAACAATACGGCCATCAACCCGGCGGTGCAACTGCCTATTTCGACGCGATGACAGGCTCGTCGTCTGCTTCCCTGATAGGCGAAATAGAGGATCATGAACAGATAGGATTTTTGAGCCAGGAGCGTGCTGACGGCCCGGATGATCCTGTGGACAACATGCGGTCCTCGTCCACACATCACTCTCGGCCGCCTGGTGGGCAGCACAGTCCGCGGCGCTCTTCCGCGGGGAGAACCTCAAGCCGGCTAGTTCCGAGCGCGCCCAGCTCACCGGGGGCGGCTCTCTCGCCCGCGCGTGGTTTTTCCAGGGCGCGAACGAGTAGGCTGGTATCCAGCCCGGAGTTTGTCGCTGCGGAGGCGGGGTACGACATTAGACAGATTGAAACCCGGATCTTCGCGCTGGAAAGGGAACGGGAACGACAACAACTGGTGGACCGGGTTGTGGAACGGATGAACAGTCCGAGAACCTTGGAGGTTGGTTTGGACGGTGCTTTGAGCAGTAGTGCTGTTCCTGGGCATCCGACCAGTCTGGAAGAAAACATTCTGTTTGGTTTAGGCCTCGGGCTCAATGGCAGTAGACCTGGGAACGAGTCCGGTAGCAGGGCGGGCATAAATAATACAGGTTCTTTCACGTCGATGAACCCTACTACTTCATCTATTCCTTACAACCCGGCCAGGCGACCCAGCGGGACGCGCAGCAATTTCCCTCACCGGGGCAGCGGCAGCCCACAAGCCTCGCCGTACTCCTCCGGGTATCGGGTGCGGCCGATGATGGATCATGAGTCGCCGAGTTTTGAGGGCGAGGAGCAGGAGGAAGCACAACTCCTCTTGAACCGCACGACGTCCGGGAACGCATCCTTCAGCGCTGCCGTCCCACTAAGCGGAAGTACGAGCAGCTTCCGCTCTACAACTACCGGAGTTGTTGGGCTAAGGTCTTCTAGGACAGGCACGCCTTCTGTGTCTGTCCGCGCGCAACAGAGCCAGAGTAGTAGTACTATCGACGCGCTGCATGGGGCGTTGGCTCGGCAGACATTGAACTACCGGAACCGCGACGTCGCGCGGGCGAGCCTGAATGCGCTGGAGAGGAGACGCACGGGAAATATGGCCGGTGGCGGGATCAACCTAGGCGGGGCCGACCCGACGTCCGGCGCCGCGATGCAGTCGTCGCGGCCTTCATTTCCAGGCAGCGGGGGTGGAAGTAGTAGTGCTACTAGTGGCAGAAACTCGATCGGTCCGCGGGAAGCAATGTTGCGAGCGAGAATGGAGCGTGTGGCTAGACAGAACAACGCGTCGGAGCGGGACACGGTCAGAGGGTCGCGGGTGGTGTTTGACCCGGCGGCATGATAGATAAACTTTTATCAACATGAAAAGTTGTAGACCGTTGCTTCTGACCTCCTTGAAGATGTCGGCTGTTGATCCTGTTCCTCTTTAGATATAAAAGTTTGAATGGGATTATAAATAAACGAGATTGGAAGATGTTTGAGTTCTATGATTTCTCGTGGCATTGATGAATCGATCCGAAGAAAGCCACAACTCGATATGTTAGTTTCTGCAGCCTATGTCTATTGAGTGCTTTGGATGTTCGCAAAAGCAGTAGAGGGACTCAGTGCTGCAAACGTACGTTGATCGTTTTGGAATGCAAAGCGGCTCGAGCTGCTGTGCGAGGGATGTCGCTTTAAAATGCAAACGCCGGCTCTGACGAGCGTCGCGATTGAGACGAGAGGTTTGAAAATTCAAAATCTAAATCTATTGATTCAGATTTCGTGAGCGACCAGTTCAAGAGTGCGCGAGTCTTCGTCCAAATTTGCTGTGTCGACGGGCATTTTGAGATGAAACACTCGTAAAAAAAAGCGTCACAACAAAGCACTTCAGCCTTTGCAGCTGTTTTTCTTTTGAGAAAGTCCTTTGTGTCTTCGAGAAGTCTTTGCGTCTGCGAACGAGCGAAGAACGTCGCAAGGAAAGAATAAAGATGTCGACCCGCGATCCGGACGTGGCTCTCCTGGTCGGCCACCCGGCCGTCTGTCTTTTGGAGAACGAGACTTTGTCCCTTGCGGAGCTTCAGGCGAATTTGGACAAAGTCTTAGCGGACCTAGCCACAGTTTCCGAAGAGGTCCGCAACATCGGGACGAAGATTGTGTTGCAGATTCTGCAAAACATTCTGGAGAAATTGCATGAAAATAATCTCAAAGACAACGCTTCCGACGCAGGAGGGCATGGGTCCTCGTCCTCTTCCCCGGTGGCGGGCGGAGCTTTTTCTTTCACACCGAGAACCGCATCGCCCTCCTCGCACAGAATGGCGAACAGTGCGGCGACGTTCCGGAATATTAAAACGAGTCACGGATCAAAGAATTACCAATCCGAGTTTGAGAAGGAGAAGGCGTCGCGGCAGTCGGTCCGGATTGAGGAGCTTGCGACGAAGCTCGAGCAAGCGGAGGTGCGGGTCAGAGAATTGGAGAAGGAAAGGGTGAAAGGGAAAAAGCAGCTGGAAAGAGAAGTCGCTTTCGCGGAAACCAACGCGAAGGCCAGTGCGGAAGCGGAACTGAAGAAGATGCGGCTGCAACTGCAAAAGAACGAGCAAAAGTGGCGGGAAGAAAAGGCGCAACTGCAGTTCTTGCTCACGGACGGCGGAAACGTATTTTTGAGTTTTATTTGCGTTTTTTCTTCTATAAAATGGAAAGCGGATTTTCGTTCTCGTTATGCAAAGACGCAATGCTTCAGCTTCTCTGAGGACCACGAGGTCGTGTGACGATCACCTGCATGAGAAGTAGATACATCAATAGAAATACACAAATTCGTATTCGCCACAAGAATTTTCTGCAAACGCGTTATTCATCAACAGATGGGACCAGCTCCTGCCACGCACGACGCTTCCAGCGACGAGACCACTTCTGCAGCCCAGCACTCGCAGTATCTCCGGAAACGAGTTTTCAAATTTTGATAGGTGGCTGCTCACTCTCCAAATTTTGAAAAGATGCTGAAGGAAACATCTTTTCAAAATTTGACAACCCGAACAGCGCAAGTATCAAATTTTGAAAAGATGCTCTTTCTGCATCTTTTCAAATTTTGATAAGTGGCTGCTCAGTCTCTAAATTTTGAAAAGATGCTGAAGGAAACATCTTTTCAAAATTTGACAACCTCAACAACGCAAGCACTTGCTTTGTTGATGTTGTCAAATTTTGAAAAGATGTCTCCTTCAGCATCTTTTCAAAATTTGACAACCTTTTTGGCAACCTCTTTGGTGAGGTCTCCCAAGAGGCTATTAACTTAAGCTACTCCGCATGGTATGGTGGATTTTGATGAACCTATTTGGGAACCTCTTTGGTGCGCCCAGACAGAGAATTGCGGACGAAAGTCGAAGGCTTTGACTTGCGCTCCAGTTGGCGGGCCGCCAGATGGTAAGCAAAGCCGTGCCTCTGGCGACACCTGTTTGCTTGCCTCTTTTGTGGCTCCGAAGATTGCGAAGATGCCCCCTCAGCAAGTTTGCGAATTTTGAAAGCCACGCAGAAGAGTAGGTTGATCACCCTTTCCGCGGCTGTCGAAATTTGAAAAGATGCGCTGGTAGCATCCTTTCAAATTTTGGAAGCCACAGAAGATTGAGCTGGCCTCCGTTTGCGTGGTTTCTCAAATTTGAAAAGATGCTCCTTCGGCATCTTTTCAAATCCTGAAAACCACAGAACAGCCAGCTGCCCTCCTCGTCTGCGGCATGTAAAATTTGAAAAGATGCTCCTTCAGCATCTTTTCGAATCTTGGCAACCTCAGGACAGAAAACGGATCGGCTCTTCTGCGGCTCTTCTGCGGACAGAAAACGGAGCAGGCGACCCTCCTCTTTTGCGCCTTTTGAAATTCGAAAAGATGTTCCTTCAGCATCTTTTCAAATCCTGGAAACCACAGAAGAGTAAATTGCTCGGGTCTCTTGTGGCTTCGTTATGGAAAAGATGCTCCTTCAGCATCTTTTCAAATTTTGCAGGCCAAAGGCCATGCGCTTCAGATTTGAAAAGATGCTGAGAGGGCATCTTTTCAAATCTCAAGAACCACAGGAGAGCACAGCAGCTTTTTCGCCTGTTGGTTTTCAGATTTGAAAAGATGCGCCCCGAGGTATATTTCCCCGTTTCAGCCGTGTCCACATCTGAAAATGTTGCGCCATGAAGCACGGGCCACCTCGTCAGGGGTTGCTCGCTCTTCAGGTCTCCCGGATCAGATGCGGTGGGCGCTGTTTCCGAATCAGGCCCAAGCCAGGCCGGGGCTGATAAGAGGGGGGGCGCAGCCTTTCGCTTGGCTGCGCCTTGTGGAGGGTAAATTCGCCGGGGGCATTTTCCGCGTTTGTCGCTATTGCCGGGCGCCTTGCCTTACCTGCGCAAGCAGAGGCGCGCTCAGGGTCCATGGCCTCATATGATTGGGAGGCTCGTTTGGGTGGCTTTTCTCTCTGGGGTCTTTGGCTTGCGTTTCTGCCCCGGGCCTCGGGGCAGAAATAGAACAGCCCGGCGTGGCGCGTTTGCAAAGGCGGACGCGCAGCCGCCATCGAAGAGGCGCTACGCGATAATCGGCGAGGGCGCCGCGCAATCAACTGGCCAAGATTTGAAAAGATGGGCGAAAAGGTGGATATTTTAGGGCCTTCACAGCACTCGCAGTATCTCCGAAAGCGAGTTTTGCACTGCGAAACTTTTGCTGTTGCCAGAACGAATGTCATCAACGGGCTGGTGCTGGATTCGGAGAATTTTCTCGTCACCGCCGGCTTCACCGTGTGGAAGCAATTGCTGCAGATCCGGAAAGAGAAAAAACGGGCGGATTTGCCGATTGAATATCCTGAGTAAAAACGCCCCAACATCATAAATCCACTTTCTCAAGCTGAGTAGCGCGTGGTGGACTTTTCAATCGGATAAAAACAAAATGCCACCCAGGCGGAGCGATACGAGAGAGATACAAGGCATGCAGATTGGCATGAATTTGAGACTGAGACTATGTATTAGAAAAAAAATGATTGAAACAGCAAAAATATTGGGTGGGGACGTTTCTACTCAGGATATTGAGAAGGCGGCGCTTATGGTCGACGAGCAGTGGAAGCTTGCGGTGAGGAACGAGATTGGACACTTCGTTTCGCAGAAGAGTTTCTGTTTCGACGTGGCCGCCACGGTGTTGTTCGGTCTACTGTCCGTCGTGCTCTTGGGGGTGGCCTTGGGCTGCCTGTAGAAGGAGGAGGGGTTGATGAACACGGAAACTTTTTGGCACAGAAGTAAAACATCTTGAAGGGTAGCGTTTTTTCTGTTTCTGATCTGTTTTCGTTTTGTGTTTGTTTCTTCTCGTAGTCGTACTACTTTAATCTACAATTTTGGTTTGAAGAACAACAACTTGTAATGAATGAAAACTGTTTGCTTTGGTTGCACAGAGATCTTCTACGCCTACAGGAGTCGGTTTCGACGTTTTTACTGCAGAACTCAACGTTTCAGAACTTTACTTTGTATGATCGATAAATCGACAAGACTGCCACGGTTGGATTCGTCTCCACAGACGAAGTTGGCATTTACTTTATACGATTTGCTCTTGCTCAATGTTTACTCGATGATGCTGGTGCTGTTGGGTAGGCTGTTTTGTTGATAAGATTGAGTTGGAGGCACTGGGCCGATGGCAGATAATAATTATTTCAAAAAATGTTAATTCTTTGCGAACAAGGAATGTGACAAGTACGAGGACAAACCTGCTCCAAGTAGCGTTGCTTGCCTGCTTCATCTGTGCGAAGTTGTTTCGCGTTCGCGTCTGTCTTTCCTCTGCCTGGGATCACGTCTCTTGATCTTCACACCAGCAGGAAGATGCAAGAAGATCTTCGCTGCGATGACATTTTACGCGTTCCTCCAAGTACACATCGCTCGATCAACACTTGTGACAGAGTAAGGCTGCCGCTGCAAAAACATTATGTTCAGGAAAAAGCGATCCACCTCTTGCTTTGATAAAAGGAACGCAAAAAAGTGAAACGTGTGTCCTACTGTTTGTGTGAGAGCTGGAAGTTGTAAAAAGATCTAGATTGCGAGTGGCACGTTCTCAGAAATCAAAATGGATGGCAACGAAGGCCGTGCGCCCGCGGCTGCAAAACTTGTGAATTCCGCCCAACAGCGACCTCCCACGGCACAGCCGGATCGCAGCAATGAGAACGACGTCGATATGGAAATCGTAGCAAACGACCCAGATCATGATCCGCATAACCCAACGGAAACGGATTTGTTGCACGAGCTCGCCGAGCAGAAGCTGTTCGAAATTCCGAAGCACGAGGTGGTGGAGAAAAAGTGGGCGCTGTTGAAGAACCGTTTCGGGTTTTACGGGGACAAGTACCAACCAGAAACGATTGAAGAGCTAGACTACGGCATCGAACAGGTCACCTACACGGAGAAAGTCCTCGATGACAGCAACTTCCCGCACATGTTGTTCGTCGGCCCGGCCGGGTCCGGGAAGAAGACCAGGATATTGTGCTTGTTGAGGAGGATGTTCGGGAAAATTGCGATCAACGAATCCAAAGTGGTGCACGCGAAGGTGAACAACGTGGACGTCAAATACATCGAGTCGCCGGTGCACACAGAACTGGACGTGTCTTTATCCGGGTCGAAAGACTCGAAAGTTTTGTGCTCCCTATTGCTCCAGGGTGTGGAGGCGGCCGAGGCGACTGCGAAGGGCGGGAGCAAGACAAAAGACAACAACGGAGGCGGTGCAAATAACTTCATGAACAAGAAAAAACCGCTGCTCGGGCAAGGCGGGTTTTTTCAGCCACAGCAGGTAGGGGGTGACGCATCAAATGTAGCAGACATAAAAAACGCAGGAAAAGATATACCCGCGGGAAGTACTATCGACCGCCACGAGCCGACGAACACGCGCGGCAAAAACAAAACCCCGCCACCCCTCATCCGGGTGTTTGTCATCTACAACGCAAGCTTGCTCTCCATGGAGGCGCAGTCCGCGCTGCGCCGGACGATGGAAATCGTTTCGAAATACCGGAAGGTTTTTCTGGTCTGCCAGGACGCACAACAGCTAATTGACCCGATTCAGGGCAGGTGCACGCGCGTCAGGATATGCAGCCCGGACGACCAAACAATCTGCAGAATACTGGCCAGGGTGGTGGAACGTATTTATTTTTGAGTATTTTTTGTCATCGATTTCGTACGATTTTTATTTTTTGCTGCAATGATAGATTCCGACGCCAAGAACACGATAATTTTGCCACAACGGGAGGGTTTAGTAGCGGTATGTGCATTTTCATCTGTATGTAAATCCACCGTCGCTATCTAGTTATCCGACCACTCCAGGCGAGCGGCTCGCGAACCTGGTTGACCTAAATTACAACCCGACGATTCTCGACGAGCTTTACCAGCACATTACTAGTCACGTGAAAGGCGACTTGAAGCAGGCACTGTGGATGCTGCAGGCCTCCTTTGCGAAGAAATCTTCGGAGGCGAAACTGATCCAGCCCGTGGTACCCGAGTGGGTCCGAGTGGTGGAGCAGAGGATTGTGAAGAAAATCCAAGAAGACGACTTCAACAGCAATGAGACGCTCGGGAAGGTGGATATTGCCTTTGAAGGGATTGTTTTCGCGGTGGAGCAATTGCTCATCTCCGTCGAGCCGGAAGTGCTGCTGATGCATCTGAGGCGGAAGTACTTGTTTTTTGTAAAACGATAACGATTATTTGGGCTGTCATTATTTTACGTTTAGATTCTTGGTCTTGCTATGTTTCGGCATGCAGATCCAGTATGCCAAGCAATGCCGTCTACTTCATCTCTCCAGGTTTCTTTCTGAGCTTGACTTCTACAAGAAGTCCGTGTACGGGCGCACGCAGCTGCTGAAACAGCACTGCGAAATCATCCAGCGGGTCCGGAACAACAGCGCTTTTTCCTCCTCCGTCTCGCCGATCGCCAACTCGACGGTGATGCTCCACGTGCTAGCGTTTATCAGCTTCGCGATCGGGCAGATTTTTGACAAAAAGCAGAAGGACGACGACCGGCATATGCGGCGGAGTTTACTGGAATTCTACCAGCAACGACAAGCAGAGGAAGCCGACCCGGTCTTACAAGAGAAATTAAAGCAGCAGAGAATGGGGTTGGACAAACCAAAATTGACGCTGTTGTGAGGGACAGGGGGTTTGTATGGTGCATACATATTTTATCAGCTAATTCTGTATTTGTTCAATCAAACAAAGCGCCTATCAAATTTGACGGCGCGACGAGAATTCATTTTGCCTTGGTGTTCGCAAAGCGAAAGCACTCCATTCTACTACGGCTCCTCTGATGAGATGGTATTTAGTATCTGCAGTGCGAAGCGAAAGGGATCTTTGGATGCATGTTTTGAAGATTTTGCAACTTGAAAGAAACAAGGCCGATCCGTACGTGATTCAGTTTTTCCGATCTGCTCAAAGCGCGATCCCCTGCTGTGAAAAAAAAGTAACTTCTTTTTTCGATTAGATCCCCACGAAAAGAACTAGAATTGTTTTTCATGGAAAATTTTTCACGACTTTTTTCACAGCGACACAACCAGCAACTTCATTGATTCCGAAGATTTTCTGATGGAGTAAAAGAGTACTTACTAGCCTTCGGTCGTAGAAGACAAGAAGGCGAAAAGTTCTGCTCCGTACCCCGGACATCATGTAATGTTTACCGCCGACGTACAGATTTTTTCTGATTAACTACCACAACTGCTTGACCCTTTGTGCTGCGTCATCCCCCAAAAGCGACCTCCCCTCGCCCCGATCCGCAGAATTCCTCAGCCCACCATGAGTATGAACGACGAGAGGACGATTGACGTCAACTTCAAGCTCTGTGAGCACACCGACGCGGGGAGCGATGGCTCCGGCCCCTGGCCCGGTTCACTGCAGTTTTACCTGCAGAGGGCCTATCACCAAACTGAAACGCAGCAGCTGGACGACATAAACAGCGGGACGTTGACAAGTACTTACTGATTTCTGTTGTGCTCCTTGTGATTTCAATTTGGGATGATTCAAACTTGACAGGCCATGATTTATGTTTGTCTGTTTGGTATCTACTGTCGTATACGTCGTGATACGAAACGAAAGGGAGTAAGTGCTGTACTATCACTGTGTGGGGCTTCGCAATACCAATAAAACGAGCCGCAAAAATCCACCACACCTCAGACCTCGACAGCGACGAAGCCAAGCGGTGTCTGGAGTCCGTCTTGCTGGAGATAGATCTCCACGACGAGAAGCCCTGGCGCGCCGACCGCCTCGCGGATTTTTTCAATTACGACCTGAACGAACGGTCGTTTCGGGAATACGTTCGGTCGCAGATCCGCATGCGCTTTGAGAACCGACAGCGGACCACCTTGGGGTCGGTCGCGGGACCCAGCGGGTACCTCGGCCAAGGCAAAGCCGGGAAAGGCGGCGGCTACGGAGGGTACGGAGGCGGGTACGGCGCCGGGAAAGGCTACGGGAAGAAGGGGTACGATTCCGGGCCCTACGGCGGGGGGTACGATAAAGGAGGAGGCTACCACGGAGGAGACGACCAGTGGTATTAGACTACCCCACTAGTATTGGGGATTTGTTTTGATTTGCAGTTGTACTGGTAGGTACTAACTCAGTCTTAGATATCGTTCTGGATCATGTTGTTCACACAGCAGGTACTTACGTAGTACCACACACGACGATTAGCTTCTACAAAGATCTTCACACTTACCACCACATTAAAACAGGGGCGGCGGCAAGGGTATGGGTGGTGTCGCCCCATTGGGCATGAACGGCGTCCCGGATGGCGGGAAGGACGGCGGGAAGGACGACCGGAGGCCCGGGTCGAACGAGTGCGAGTCCATCTACGTGATTGGTTTCCCGCCGCAGTGGAGCAAGGACGACCTGCGTGCCTACTTCCAGCAGTTCGGCATGGTAACGAATTCGCACGTAATACCACCGCAGGGCGAAAACCAGAGGCCAGCGGGGATTGTGAACTTCGTCACCGTGCAAATGGCGCGGGAGTCCATCGCGCAGTGCAACGGCCGCGCGCTGCCCGGCGCAGAGGGCGCTATGGAAGTGAAATTCAAGATGCCGGGAAGAAGGGAGTTGAACAAGGGGCACCACGGGAAAAAGGGCGGGCAGAACTACGGCTACGGCGGAGGCGACAAGGGCGGAGGTCCATACGGGCAATATCAACCTCCAATGGGATCGCCAAACCAAATGCCGCTCGGTGGAGCTCCACCGGGAGGAGCGATGCAGTGAGTGGAAGAATGAAAGATGAGATGGTGGCTGGCGAAGAAGTAGCAAAGTAGTCCATGCCCTTTGTGTTGAAGCGACTCTGGTTGTTGATGTTCTTGAAGGTGAACTGCCTGATAGGGAAACTGTACCAACTACGCGACAAGAAGTGTTGATATTTGAAAATGTTGAAAGCGACACAATTTCTCAGTTTGGAATTATACCTGTATCTTGGACCGCAGGGTTTTATTTGACTACTCAAGGAGAAGGTGTTCGCGCTCATTCGGACGACATCGTGGTCAAAATCAAAATAAAGATGTAAGTGATCATCAGGTTAAGCGTTGTGATCTCGCGGCAGGTCGCTTCTTGTCTTCGGGCTGCTCCTCGCAAGGTTAGCCCGACGCTGGCGCGGGTGCCCGATGTGCCCGCGGCCCCCAAGCCATGGCCTTGGGTAGTGTGGCGGTACTAACCGGCGGCGCGCCTAAGGGAACAGGAGCGGTTCCTCCGCTCAGCGGCGGGCTTTTGCCGGGCGCCAAGCAGTTGCAGTCCGCGGGCTGCCGTGCTGGGTTGAAGGCGAGGGCGCTGCTTCATTTAACAGATCCTGTTTGCGAAGGTTCGGTTGTGTCGTGATTCGTAATTTATTGCACGCTCTTGCACAGCGAGCACAGGTTTGTGACCAGTATCGCGTCTCAGTCTTTCCAGTTTGTGTTGCTGACGGCATACCACATCCAGATCGTAGCAATAGCAAATTTTTAGAAATGGCAGCTGCTTGCTCCCTTTGCTAGACTCTAGCTTTAGCTCCACTTACAAGCTTGCTGGTTTTCATCCCAGGCACTGCTACTTCGCAGTTCTTTGCCCAAAGCTGACGGCTCCACTCGGTATCGCGTTTTCTTGATTTTTCGATCCACCGCCCGGCACATCTGTACCTCTCACTCCCGTGAGGGCGAGGAAGCCAAGAGGTTGCGTTTTGCGTTTGCGCAGAAGTCGGAATCACTGATCATCGGTACCAGCTAATTCGAAACCTAACACCATCCTTCCTGCGTACAAACAGTAGGAGAACAATCATGGACGACCAGGTCGAAAGGCGTCTGATCCACCGCTTCGGTGACTTGTTGCAGGCGGAGGTGCAAGGTCTGAAGGGTTGCTTCACTTCCGAGATCGCGCGGTTAGAGGGCAAGTTGGATACGGTCCTGTTGCTGCAAAAGGACCTGCTGCACCATGAACAAGTCGAGAACAAGAATAAACGAACAGACCAGGTTGCGCCGGGCCAAAGCGTGGAACAAACTGCCGAGCACAATCAAGTGCGCGTCGACAGCACTGTTGAAAATGAAAAGTCATCGGATATTGAAAAATGTGCCGGCGGCCGTGATGAACAAGAGCAACTACAGAGTGCTGCAGGTACTGGTCGCGGTCCCGTTACAACGGTCGTAGACATTCTATCTACCCATCCGCAATCCCAGGTCAAAGACACTGCTGACGACATTGCCGAGGAAAAACTCCAAAATGGGTCTGTTGATCAACAAGAAAAGATCACCAACATCGACCAGGCGGAAACGGACACGGTCTACCCTGCTTTCTCCCCGCCGCAGCGGACGACCACCGGCGCGGTCGGGGAACAAACTACGAGTGAGATCGAAAACAAGGAAAATAAAACGGATAGTGACAGCGACGTGGGCAGCACGTTTTCCGAGGACCCCATCCACAGTCGACAGGCGGAACCGGGAACTTCCCCAGACACGGACGAGGTAGAGGTAGCGCGGCATGGAAATGTCCAACTTGGTCCGCAAGGTGAAGGAACCGACGCACGGCATCTAAGCAAAATCGATCTTCAAGACCAAGACCAAGAGGAACATCATGATGTCGGCGGCGAAAATACCTCTGATGTTGTAGACGACGACGGCGCTCTTCTTCATCTAAGCGGCGCAGGCGCACAGCAGGAAGAAGAACAAAAGCAACGACTGCACGACCACACCTCTGATCAAGACAAATCCTCGGCTGTGGACGAGGATGACAATGAAGAGAAAAGCATCCGTTCTGATGAAGAGGACAGTGATTGTGACCCCACACAGATTGATGTTGACCCCGCAGATGACAGAAATATCCAGGAGAGCGACATCAAGGACGAGGACGCGGAGCTAGTCTCGGACCAAGAGGTAGGCGGCAGCAGCAGCGTTGGCCGCGACGGCGCGACCACAGACAAGGAGGAGGACACTCGTGGGATTTATTTGTCCGGGGCTGACCACAACGAGAACGAGACTGATCATGAGGAAAATGTTGAAATTCCTATTCCTCCTGTTGAAAAGCAAGCGGAAGTGGTCTCGCAACATCACCCCGTCGTGTGTACAACTGGCAATGTGAGTGATAAGGCAGACTCTCCTGCTTCACCCGCGTCCTCTTCGAAGTCGGTCTCTGAGCCCGAGTCCTCTTCGGACAATGATTATTCCGTGGCGGAGGAGCAGTCGGAGAAAGACGATGACGTGGCTTCGGGTAGTTCAGACCAAGAAGATGACTACGCTTCGAAACCGAAAGAAGCGGTCGCTATTTCTTCAACATCGCCCGAATGTAGTGTTTCTGGTCATGATAACGTCGATCGGCCGGAAGGAGAAGAATATCAGGATGCACATGTTGCTCATGCTCTGAATGAGAAGGCGGAAACGATGAAAACGAGCCCGGCGTCCGTGGTTGATAAAGATTTTGACGTCGATGGTGCAAAAGCAAAAGCTGCAGTTCCAGTTTCTGAACAACGGGGTGACATTCCGGAAGATGTTGAACAACCGATCGCGACTCCGGAAAAAGTTCCCGGGTTAAGTGCCGTGGTTTGCACGGCGGGCCAGCCGGTAGGAGTTCTGGAGCAGATGAAACAAGGTCTCGAGGAGTGCAATAACAGCAAGGTAGCGAAAGAAGAAGTAGAAGGAGATGGAAATCAAGAATTGAAAGCGCAAAGGCAACCTGCTGGTGAAAACATTACAACCCCTAGCGCAAGTACGACAAAAATAAATGCAAATCCTGAACAACCGGAGACGCTGTTTGAGACGAAGCACCATATTAAACCCGCGGAGTTATTGGAGCAAAGTTCATCTGCGGGGGTTCCCGTGGTGAAAGAAAAAGCCGCGAAAACCAGTCTTGGGCTGAACCGCACCGCGGCCGCGGGGAGTGCCAAAGCGCGGATGATGGAACGCTTGAAAGCCTCGAAGGTGGTGCAGGCACAGATCGGCGGCGGAGGTTCGTCTACTGCAGGGAGTAGTTGCGCGACAGCAGCTGCTTCCGAACTGCAGACGGACGATAAAAATGCTGGCGTTCTTTTCACACCTTCCAACACAAGTTCCGCGATCACTGCGGGATGTACAGGTCCTAGTTTAGGACTGCCGAAGCTCGAGATCGTTGGTGAAAAAAATCAGGTTCTTGATGACCAAAAAGCGAACTACCAGCAAGACAGCAGTAGTATTCCTCCAGTGAAGACGCCTAACCCAGCACCTCCGGTAGTTATCAAAGATAAGGCGAAACAGTTGCTGTTGAAATCCAAACTCGCTAGCCAGGCCGCGATTTTGGAGGAGCAAGGCTCCTCGCCGCTGGCGCGGGAGGGCGGGACTGATGCAGCGTCGAAGAATTCTGGTGCAACTACAAGTGCAACGAAAGGAAATAAAGACAGTTCATCCAATCCCGTAACCACCTCCACGGGCGCCACCTCGATCAGCGGCAAGCCGAAGGGCACCACCGCGTTGGAGCGGATGAAGAACCGGTTGGCGAGCAGAAGGGAGGAGTCGCAGCACTTGAAGAAAATGAAGGAACAGGGAGAGAAGCACTCCCAGGAGGCCGCTGCCCGGTCCAAGGAAGATCGCGAGAACAAGCGCCGCGCGGCGGAGAACGCGCGGCTGGCCGAGGAGCTGAAGCAGGGCGAGAAACACGGCTCCGCGACGGAGATCCGGGCGATCTTGCAGGGAGCATTGCCGAGTTGGGACGATCGGCAGGTCAAGGCGCGGGACGAGAAGGGGGGGCCGGTCTTCATCCAGGGCCGGAGCGGGACAGGGAAAACGACCGTACTGGAACACCGTGCCGTCAATTACATCCTGGAATTTCTCGCGGAAGAAGAAAGATTGCAGGAGTTGCGCAAACAGGGCGGCTCCATGGTGGAACTCCCGGCGGCGCCGTTCGTGTTTGTTTGCACGCAATCCCCGAAGCTCGCGGTCGTCATTCAGCAGCACGTGCGGGAGCACATGAAGGTCATCTTCCCGCAACGGAAGGACGGCGACGACCTTGGCATGGAGGACATCGGACACCCATCGTGGTTGGAAAAGAGCGCAGGTGGAAGTTTAGCATCTCTGGACGGCAAGTGCAGTGGTCCTTTGGAACAACACGCAGGAGCAGCATCTACAGGAGGTGGACAACATCAAAACGGAACTACGAACGCCACCGGTTCTTCACACGGCACAAATACATCGCATATTACAAACGCAAACTCGGCCGCAGCGGCAAACATTGCCAGTGGCTGTGCCACCCTCACCACAGTGAACGTGAATGACAAAAATGCGAGTGCCAGTTCCAAGCTGTTCCAGATCCCCGATGGTCCGCAGATTTTCGTCGGAACCTACGCGCACTACCTGGCGATGATTGACACGGCTATGGACGATGGCTGCCAATTCTTCGAGGCTGACAAGGCGCTCGCGAATGAAGTCACCTTCCCCTACTTTTGGGAGCACTACTTTCCGAAACTGTCCGGGGGGCGCGGGGAGGGCCGCCCGGGGGAAGCCTACACACTGTTCACGGAGATCATGATGCTGAAGGGGCAGGCGGCGCTGAAATCGCAGCGGGAACTTCTGTTACCCTCGCTGAAGGAGATCAAGAAGCGGGCGACCTGCAGTATCACGGAGGAGGACTATTTGAAGAAACCGCCGAAGGAGTCCGAACAGTCCTTGAGCGAGGAGGACCGGGCGCAGATCTACAAGCAATTCCAGCACTACAACCGGATGCTCGCCGACCGTGGCGAGTGGGACTCCGCGGACGTGTGCGAGCACATTTGGCGCCGGTTTTTGTTCTCTCGCGTGAAGAACAACGGCAGTGGCGCCAGCAACCTTTCCGCGCTGCAGCGGATGCGGGCGAAGAAGAATTTTGACCCGCTCTCGGTCGAAATGATGGAGGAGCCGTTTTGTTTCGGGAAGCAGAAGCGACAAATCACCGCGGTCTTGGTGGACGAGGCGCAGGATTTACTGCTCTCCCAACTTCTCCTGTTCCGCATCGTTTGCAAGGAGCGGGAGCGCTACACCTTGGCCGCCGACACGGCGCAGTGCATCGCCCCCGGGAGGGTCTTCCGCTTCGCCGCCTTGAAGAATTGTTGGTACGAGAACTTCGACTCGGATAACATGTTCGCGGTGAAAAACGTACTACAATGAAAAATGCCCCCTCCCCATATCAAACTGGAAATCTGTGATGCAGATTTGTGGTCACAAATCAGCTTTGTGATGCTAGAAGGCAAAAGATGCGGACTGTAGTGCTGTCTAGCGTGGGAAAGCCTTGCAGATAAAGGATGACAGAAGGCAACTGGAAGAGGAAAACAGCATAACAGATTACCTGCAATTTAGAACGCAGCTTCGTCTCTTGGCCTTCTAGCAATACACGTTGATTTGTGTACTCAAATACAGCATCACAAATTCGCGCATCTTCCGTTTCCGATATGGGGTGGGGGCTTTTTTCACTTTGATAAAACGAGTCCATCCCCGACGTGATTCCGTTAACGAAAAACTACCGCACGCACCAGTGCATCCTGACCATCGGTGCGCAGATCGTGGACCATTTACGGGAGCTGTGGCCCGAGCGGATCGACAAGTTGCCCCGGGAGATTTCTGACGAGCGCGGCGACCGCCCGTTGTTCTGTGCGGGCTGTCCGGCGGCGGAATTTTTGAGCAGATTTCTGCAGGAGACCCGGCAGCGTTCCATGGTGTCCAGTTTCGCGGTG
This sequence comes from Amoebophrya sp. A120, assembly GCA_905178155.1. NCBI lineage: Eukaryota > Dinophyceae > Syndiniales > Amoebophryaceae > Amoebophrya > Amoebophrya sp. A120. Next base: position 11,726,100 of record CAJINV010000003.1, on the reverse strand, counting down.
ATCGTGAAAAACGAAGCGGAGCGGCAGGCGTTTCTGAAAGTGGGCGAAAGTTTGTTTGAGACACAGGCGGAGGGCGGGAAGATGAAAAAAGCATACTTGAATAGCAGCAGCAATGACCTCCACGGGACGAACAATGGCATGAAAAATAACGGAACATCAAGTACTGGAGCTGCTGCAGCCACTGCCTCGCCGAAGACTCTTTCCAAAAACCACACGACTGCGTCAGACACCTCCTCGGATAATTGGATCCTGTCCGAGTTTCAGGAGCGCGTCCGCGTGCTCACCGTTTTGGAGGCGAAAGGGCTGGAGTTCCATTCCGTCCTGATCTGGAACTACCTCTCCCACTCGCTCGCCTCCGAGCACTGCTGGGCGAAGATCGAGGGCGAAGGGCTGGGCGCGATGTCGCCGCTGGTACCGCACAAGCGGTCGCACTTCGGGTCGTTTGAACACAATCTACGGGACGCGATGGCACTGTTTCAGAAGGAATTGCAGGAGTTGTACGTGTGCGTGACCCGGCCAAAATCGCAGCTGTTCTTCTTTGAGGAGCAAATCACGCAGGCGGTGGTTTTGTTCCGGTCCTGTTTCGGGCCGGAAGATTTGCGCGAGTGCATCGACGTGGACCATTTCGGGGCGTTGCTCTCCGGGACGGACGAGGTGGCGTTCTGCAAGACCGGGCAGGACCTGCTGGAGCGAGGCGAGTTCGAGCAGGCAGAAGCGAATTTCCGGCGGGGGAACGACGTGTACCACGTGCTACTGGTGCGCCTGGAAAAGCTGAACGCGTTGGGCGGCAACAAGAAGGAGGTCGCGGACAGTATTGTCGGCGATGACGGCCGCGGGTTGTGCTGGAACTTGCCGCACTACGGGGAGCGGCTGCGGATCGTTCTCAAGGTCGCGGAACTGTACGAGGAGCTGTGCGCGTGGGAACAGGCGAAGCGGCTGTACGGCAGGGCGCTGCGGAAAAAAACCAGTTCGTTCACGATGTTAACGGACGAGGAAAAGGACTTGGAAGACGAAATCGAAAACCGGAACAACAACATGTGGGCGCGTGCGGAGGCGCAGGAGTCGCGGTCGATGGACTTCTTCAGCAAAGTCAACAATTCCACCACGACCATGGTGGTCAAGACGAACTCCCCGCTGACGCCGGAACAGGGAACAGGTGATAGTGGTCTTCTTGTTCCTGCTTCGGGTGAGATGTTGAACAACAATCTTCAAAACGTCGGAGACCAAGTTCTCACACCAGCGAAAGAAGGTTCTTTGCCGACGAGCAGTAATGTTAAACCTGGGCTCGCGCTCTACAGACCGCGGCCGACCATGGAAACGCTTTTCCTCCGGGTCCGCGACCACGCGAAGCAGATTCTGCAGGCGAAGCAGGATGCGGAGCGGCTCTGCTACTTGCTGTTGCGTCAGGCTTCTGCGTGCGTCGAGGACGTGGAGAAGCGGCCGATGTACCAGAAGCAAGCCTCCGATAACTACCTGAAGCTTTCTGTCGAGGCGGAAAAGTGGTTCTGGGCGGTGTCCCACTGGTGCAGCGACAAGCACTTTTTCGAGCAGCAAATTTTCAACAACAACGAGTCGATGGAAGACTGCGCTGTGGTGTTAAAGGAACGAGCGGATTTGCGGGCTATGGTCGAGGACTACGCCGGTGGGGCGTATTTCGGGTCAGGCGCGGCGATACTTAGTACAACTGGTGGACAAAATCAAGGTGCACAGCACTGCTCTCCAAACGCCAACTCGCCGGACTTGCTGCAATCCACCATCTGCACCGTGACTGGGGGGATGAACAAAATCATGAAGAAAAATGTTTCCGGTGGTGGTGCAGGGGCCGCAACCTCTGGTTCTGTCAAAAATGGCGCAAAAACTTCTATTTCTACTCCGTCGAAGTACAACCAGCAAAGTGTTTATTCCAGTTTCAGCAATTCCCAGCTGTTTCTGGAGTGCGAACTGCAATTTTCTGAAACCAACCAAACCGCCACGATCACGTCTCTGCCCTTGGTGGAGCACTTTAGCAACCGCTGCTCGGATTACCGGGACGGCTTTCTCGATCGCGAGATTCTAGATGTGGAGCAGCGATTGAGGGCCAAAGCCGCCTGGTATTTCTTCAAGCAGGCGCGAAACAGGAAGGATTTCGCCAGTCTGGACCAGATTGATATCAAATGCAAAAATGTCTGGGTCTGGAAATTTGTGATGCTAAAGCTTGGATAAGACTGGCGCTCTCAAGTGCAGCCAAGCATGACAAGTATACTTGACGCCGTCTGATGCGTAGCACGCATGACAAACTGCGTTTTTGTAGGACGAAAAAGTAGGGCCTTTCTTGCTAGCTGTGCAATACAGATTTTCCAGGAATGCAAGACATGCAACACAAGTTCCACTTTTCCAGACCCAGGCATTTTTGCAATGCATAATTGAAACGGGGTTACTTCTGGAGAAGAAAGTCCCCTTCTTTCGCCAGTACCTGCAGCTCCTGGAGCAGCTCTTCCATCGGCGGGAGGAAGCCCGCGACGAGTGGGCGCGGCACGAACGGGTGCGGCCGTCGCAGGTGCTTATCTAAAGGGAAAATCCCCCCTTTTCATATCAAAATGGAAACCTGTGATGCTGGATTTGTGTACTACAAAAAAAGGCTTTGTCATTGTCTTGCAGTAGAGGACTGCAGGCAGATACAAAGCCTGACTAGGGGCGTTTTGGTGTAGGCGCCTAGCAAGGCAGTCGCAATATCCTCAAGAGGCCACGCAGCATAACAAATTGCCTGCAAAGCCGCCCGGCGGAGTCTCTGGCTTTGCCTTCTTGCAGTACAGAGACGTGGCCGCAAATCAGCATCTGCATCTCACAAATTTTCAAAAGTCTTTCTTTTTGGTATGGGGAAAGGATATTTTCCCTTACGATAGTGCTGATCAAAAAATTGGACGCCACGCTGAAGCAGCTGGAGCCGTTTCTGCAGGAGGACAACAAATATCTTGAAACTATGCAGCACTACGCGAAAAAGACGAAAGAGAAAGTCGGCATGGTTGGCGAGAAGGTGGTAACCGGCATCGCGAAATCCTTGCTGGGCATTGACTTGTCGAAAGGCTGTCGCGGGAATAAGGAAGACAAGGACCACAATGGCGAGTTCAACAGTTTGATGGGCGACAATTCGCCGGAGAATAACAAGTCGAAGAGCAATAAGACGGCGAAGGAGGAGAAGTCGGACATCGAGATGATTGACGAGCAGTTGCGAAAATTGCTCGAAAACCGGCCCTCCGCGGAAAACAACCTTTCGGAACCGGCCTGGGCGAACTGGTGGCACCCGACCGCGAGCATGATGGGCACGGGGGACAAAGGGAGTCCGATGAAGAAGAAGTCGAAGGAAGCGGCGCAAAAGTTCACGAACATGGAGGGCATGGCGGAGGGGGTGCTGCGGTTGGTCCTGAAAGTGAACGATCCGGAAAAGACTTCCGTGCCGTTGGAGAATAATGATTTGACGCAACTGGCTATGACAATGCACAACTCCCGCCCCTCGGCGCGGGCGAAGCCCGCGACGCGCGATCAGAGGCCACGCGCGATCACAACGCGCGCTCAGACGTGCGAAAATGTGATGACGTCGGGTCCGTGCTGTTATGTGTCAGTGTGTGTTGGTTTTCGGCGTGTCATGGCTTGGATGCCGTTTAGTTAGTGTGGGCGCTGAGAGATGTTTGCTGCGCGCCGTTCCATCTGGGCCCCTGACCGCTGCGGAGCATGCCGCTTTGCGGAGCACGCCGCTTAGATACTGATGTACAGTCAACGACCCCCTACGTCATTCTCCCCCTCATTTGTCATGCAAAATACCAAATCCAGTCCTTTCCGTTTTCCTCAAACACTGCCTGCGTGAAAGATTCCGCAAGCTGAAACAGCACTAGAATCGGTCGCAAATTTATTGTCATGCAAAAGCTGCAGTTATGCCAGCACTTGTGTTGCTGTTTATGCTGTTCAAATGAGGGGGAGGGGGAGTTGTGCACTCTCATACTGGCCTGCTTGACCAAGTCCGTGATCGCGCTGGGGAAAAGGTTGTCGAAGTGGAACGGACTGGATTTGTCCGCGGTTTTGTCGGAGTTAGCCGACACGGCGGAGCAGCTGCAGAGTTCGGGAAAGAAGTTCAAGCAGGAGATTTTGGAGGAGAACCAGAAGCAAAACATCCAAGCGGCGGAGGAGTCCGGCTTCCCAATCGCGAAGGACAAAGTCAGCAAGGAGCAGTATGAGAGTCTCAGAATCGAAATCGACAAAAGTGAAATACTTCAGCCATGCACAATGAAATTGCGCAATGTTGTTCTTGCGCAAAATAAAACCTGTATTGGGGAAAAGGGCAAGGGCGTTCGATTCTGTGGCTGTTTGTGGATAGAGATAGAGCAACCCTGCCAAAGAAGTTAGCATGGCAACAAGGGATGTCTTCTTTCCCCAAATACTAGCACGACAAACTGGACCTAGGTGTCTGATGCGCCGCTTAGTAATTCTTGCGCTGCCAGTCGTTGTATCGGTTTTGTGCGACGTGACAAATGATTTGTTCAACTTTATCGATTTCGAGCCTGATCATGGTTCCATAAGTATCACACAGAAAAAAGCCGGCAGGGCATATTTGCAATGCAAAAATAAGCACACAAAAAAATCTGTATTGCATATGCGAAACAGCACGCTATGGGGCCACCCATGACAAATTTTAGTGTGTATGTATTTTTGCATTACAAATATGCCCTGCCAGCTTTTTTCTCTGGGATAATAAGCACCAAGAATCGCTCCACTTCGCGGAAAAGATTTTGGAGGTAGCGGGTTCCACCGCGCAGCTGTGCACGGAGTTGCATACGGTGATTTCTTATGCATTGCAAATATGTTATGTCTGGTTCTGGCTCTGGACGAAGAGTCGGGGCTCGTCATGCACATTTTGCATGACCCATGAGGTCCGTGATGCTGGTGTTAGCATCACAGATTTTTTGAGAGCTTCTTGATGCTAATTACGCATGATAAATGGCATCTCCGCGTGCCAAGAACTGGATTCCTCTTGCTGCTCATGCAGCACCGATATTTTTAGAATCCGCAGACAGCATTACAAGTTCCACTCTTCTAGACATCCAGGGATATTTGCAGTTGATATTTCTGAAGCGATGTTCAAGACCGCGACGGGGCAGAACATTTCGGACAAGAATGTGTTGAACAAGATTCAACAGAATCAACTTGTGCGGGAGAGGGGGTCGAGTCAAAGCGGGGGGAATTATAGCAGCAGTGCGGGTAGTGCAGCGATGAGCATGAACAACAATTCGTCTTCGAATTCCTCCGACGGGTCCAACAATAACCACATCTCCGGTCGCGCGGTTTGCCAGGCGGTCTTCCACTGGTGGCACGCGAAGAAAGCCTGGTTTCTGGAGAAACTGCTCCGGAACTCGCTCTTAGAAGGGCTGGAGGAAACCACCTCGGTCGAGCACCAGCACTACCTCCTGAACCACGAACGGGAAGTTGCGCTGAAGGAGCGGGAAAACAAGGGAGCTGCAAACAATAGTAGTTCTATTGGCGACAATAAAAGCGCTTCGGCTTGTTCGGGGGCAGCAGCCAATTCCACCGCTGCTGCTGCTCCGTCGAAAACTTCCTCGACGTCTACGGGAATTCTGTCCGGCTTTTCCAAGATGTTTGGGTCCACCGCGAGCAAAACGCTTTCTGGTCTGGCGAAATTCGGGAACACGGACGCGAATTTGCGGAGCCAGTATTTGCAAGACCACACGACGAAGCTGCTGTTTCTGAAGTTCCGCGATTCCATGGAGGACTTTGCGCATTTACTGGACGAAACCGTTTTAACCGTGTACGAAAACGAGTCGGTGCTCGCGGTTTCCGAGTGGGTGAAAATCGGGAAGGAGGTGTTCCAGGAGGCGCGGGACCTGAAAATGGTGTCCGTGATGGTAAATTTCGTGGGCAACGAGTTGATGGTGAGCAAGTGCGGGAGCGGGACGAAGTTCAACTTCTTCAACCGCAACACCGACTCGGTGAAGCAGTTGGAGGACCAACACCGGAAACGGTTGGACCGGCAGAAGGCGAACAAAAAGAAAATCCCGGTCACGTCGACCTTCAAATCCTCGCCCTATTTCAACTACAGCAATATCAAATGTAAAAGTGTCTGGGTCTGGAAAAATGCAACTTTGTCATGCTTGTCTGGCATGACTCTTAAATCTGTCATGCACATTACCAAAGAGCCCCACTTTTCTGTCATGCAGAAACTTAGTTTGTCATACAGAATAGCCAACACCTAGAAGCTCAGAAACTTGTCATGCTGAGCCAGCAATTGTGGCCTCCTCATGATATGCCACACAGCATCACAAATTTCCAGACCCAGGCACATTTGCATTTGATAAGCAACTGCAACGAGCAATTTTTCACCGGGATCGGGCCCATCCTCGACTTGCAAAACGAGTCCATGCGGATCTGGACCGAGGCGTCCGCGAGCCGGACGGCGGTGCTGAAGGCGATCGCGAAGATATCGTGAGTAAAAACGTCTCCACCCCATAATCAAGTTGGGAATCTAGCAACACAAATCTCCAAGTTTTGGGAGCTGTGCATGACAAGTTTCCCTCTCCAGTGTAGTACTGATTGGCAAGAGAAGCCGCATGAGAAAGCCACTTTCGCATCCTGTTTACAGCATTACAGATTCCACAACACGATTGGAAATGCCTCTCATGGAGCTGCGCATTACAAATGTTCCTGTCATTGCGCATTTGCATGACAACTCTGGTGTGGAGACGTTTTTACACAGGATAGAAGACGTACGAGCGGGAGATCGAAAAGGAGAAAACGCCGAAATTAAAATTCGACCTCGTGGAGCTGCAACTCCCGTATTTGCAGGCCTTGGACGACAATGAGCGGGTGCGGGAAGCTATCAAATGTAAAAATGTCTGGGTCTGGAAGAGTCATGCTGTTTTTGCATGACGCAGAAGGTCTGACATGGAAGCTCTAGCGTCACAGTTTTCGAGAAGCTTCCGCCATGCGGAATCCGCATGACAAATCCCCCATTTTGGTGACAGAAAGTGGGTGGGTTTTGCTACCTATGCATGAGAGATTTTTCTGTATTCAGAAATGCGCATCACGTCCAGACCCAGACACTTTTGCATTTGATAGAAGCGGACGGCCTCAAACGGAATTTAGCCGACGAACTGGAGGCAGACCTGGCCCGGGCGGACCAGAATTTCGCCCGGGTGGCGGATCGCTACTTCGCGATCGGGGTCCGGTCGCTCTCCCTGGATTTGGACCGCGTGGCGCCGCCCGCGTTTCAATTGTTGACCCGCGGCTCGACCTTCGCGGACCTGCAGGCCCTGCAGGGTCGGAACACGAACTTTGTGCAGGCGGTGCAGGAGATTTTGAAGGTGATCCGCGACCACGAGCAGAAGGAGGGCGTCTGGCGCCGGAACATTTCCATCTTCGCCGGGCAGATGTGTCGGCAGTGCGAGCACGAGAACCTGTGCGAGGGGAACAACATGAAGGACAAGGCGCAGGAGTTTCTCATGCGGATTGGCCTCTGCTCTCGGTTTTCGCAGCACACGCGGCGGAAATTGATCGGGGACGTGGGGGACAAAGACGGCGCGGATGGCAGTGGGGTCGTGGAACTGAAGATGAAGAAGAAGGAGCGGAAGGAAACGCACGCGGAGATGGTGAAGGAAAAGGACGGGATGCGGGGCAAGAAGGACGACAAAAAGGCGAAGGAAAAGATGAAGGAGCTGAAAACGAAGCTGAAAGACCTCCGCATCGCCGCCGCTGCGGGCATGGAAAGTTTGGACAATAGTGACGACGACGCGGACGCCGGAGGGGGCAATACTGGCATTACAACAGGTGCTTCCAGTGCCAGTTCGTCTTCAAAGAAGGTGGCAAAATTTAAGAAAGACGACGATGAGGACAAGCCAACCATTTTGAATTTCCCGATCGAAATGCCTGTTGTCGTCACGAAGATTCACTACACGCTGGACGAATTCCCCATGATCGAAGAATTGCTCGATTCCATATGAGAGTGCAGAATTCCTCCTCGCTGTCATTTAAATTGCATAAGCAGCAACTACACAAGTGAGTGCAGCTTTTGCATGAAAAATTCGCGACCGATCAACAGTCTAGTGGCGTTTCGGCTCCTTCCGAAACCTGTCATGCAAGCAGTGCCAGAGGGAAAAGGGTCGGCTTTGTATTTTGCATGAAATAAATGAGGAACGGAGAAGTTATGCATTGTCATATTCCAGCCTGCTCCGCGTGAACCAGTGCAACGAAAGTGCCGTGTATCGCGAGAAAAAGCTACTGTCTCAGTCTCAACTTCGTCGATGAAGCAGTCTTTTGGCATGCTCGACAGCACGGAAGAAATAAAAGGCGCTTCATATGTTGTGTTTTCTCCTTAGATGGCACAAAACTTCGCCGCATGTCATCATGGTGAAGGAGTTTGTATAGTATGCTGCGACAGGAGCATGACAGGTTTGAGAGTGCTGAAAGAGTTTTTTCGTGCGATGCCGTGAACTCGTGCTTAAACGACTTCCGGAAAAGGATCCACCTCGCGCAGCGCGCCTTGCGGGACAGCGGGCGGCTGCAACCCCGACGGCGGTTGCGGGAGGCGATCCCGTTTCTGTTGGCGCAGCGGTTTCTGCAGGCGGCGGAAGAAACCCGGAACCGGCACTTTTGGCAGTCGCCCTGGCCGCAGCACGGGCTGGACCGGGTGTTCCGCATGGCGGAGAGCATGCTGGATATCAAAGTGAAAAATCCCCCCACCCCATGCTCAAAATAGAGGTTTGTGATGCAGATTTGTGGTCACAAATCTATCAGCTTTGTCATGCTAGAAGGGAAAAGATGCGGACTGTAGTGCTGGTTGGCGTGGATAAGCCTTGCATCTTCAGCATTACAGGGGGCAGCTGGAAGTGGGAAACAGCATGACAAATTGCCTGTAGACGAGGCCACAGCTGCGTCTCTTGGCCTTCTAGCATTACAAGTCGATTTGTGTACTCAAATACAGCATCACAAATTTCGTTTTCGATATGGGGAGGGGGGATTTTTCCTTTTGATACTGGAGGAGCACTTGGGCAAGGCGAACGAGGACGAGGAGCAGGAGCAACTGGAGCAGGAAGACCCGCTATCCTGTGCAAAAGTATCGTACTCGTATCAATGCATTACAAATTTCCTCAGCATAGAAATAAAATAATGCAGATTTGCCTTGCCCTTGGAAACAAAATTTGTAATGCAAGACTTGCACTTGTACGAGTACGATACTTTTGCACAGGATGCCCACTGTTTTTCGGCCGCGGGCTGGTGGACATCGTGCAGTCCCTGGAAATATCAAATGCAAAAATGTCTGGGTCTGGAAGAATACAAACTTGTGATGCGCATTTCAGAACAGAAAAAAATCTCTCATGCATAGGCAGCAAAAGTTCAAGTTGCTCACTTTCTGTCACCAGAGTCAGGGATTTGTCATGCGGCTTCGGCATTGCGAACGCTTCTCGAAACTTGTGATGCTAGAGCTTCCATGCCAGACCTTCTGTGTCATGCAAAAGTAGCATGACTCTTCCAGACCCAGACATTTTTGCAATCCATAGGACGACCAGATCGAGTTGGTGGATCCCAAACCGGGCTACGCGGACTGGCTCACCGAGGGCGAGCGGGACCAGGCGCGGGTGGCCCTGAAGCAGGCGGAAAAGAACCAGGACTACCTGACCGCGGTCACGGAGTCCTACAGTCTCGCAGTCTCCTTTGTGGACCACGAAGTGAGCCGGGTGCTGCCGTGCGCGGACATGCTAAACAACGGCGCGTCGTTGAAGGATTTGCTCTGGGTGCAAACTGCGGATCACGTGAAGGTAATCAGGTACGTGTTTCAACGAATCGCGGAGTGCGAACGGGGTATGCAAAAAAAAAAAGCTGTCAACACGACCTAGTGTCAGGGGCGGGTTTAGAACCTTAATTTTGGACATTCAGCAAACACAGCTCCCTTCGATTCGATATGGTAGAAGAAACAAATCTCGGATGCGTCATGAACAAAAGCAAGTTGTTGGGAAAAGAACATAAACACGTGTAAAAACGCCATGCGTTAGTAGTACTCATCTTGCATGTTGAGCATGACAGAAAGCTTTAACAAGCTGTTTCCGCAATACAGATGAAGACTGGGAGGTGGACAGTTCTTTCTAGCGATACTGGAAAAAGAGCGGCAAGTTCGGGAATTCGAAATCATGTTTGGCTGCTACTTGTGCAGGGCAAAAGTATCGCAGACACAGTAACAAGTGTAAATCGCATGACAATTTTTTTCCAAAAAACAGAACAAATGCAGTAGACATGTATGCCCATGCGCAGGAGAACAAAGCGGTTCTTTCGTGCAAGATACAAGATTGCGATACGTTTGCACAGGATAATGGTCGGCGACGTGCTCGGTATGTATCTATCGTAGTCGCCTCCCGTCGGTACTAACATGTAGTTATCGTGGCTTTTTTCATCTGATCACAAAAAATCCGTAGTGGTATTTTTTTTTGATTTTGGCGTTCTTTTTTCAGCCACCATATATCGAAGTTAGAGAATGCGAATGGAAAATTGAGCAGCACAAACTACTTGTGAAAAAAATGCTAAAAAATGAAAAACAGCCCTTCCCGCTCCCCGTGGTCGAGGAGGCCATCCAGGTGCTGCAGCGACTCGCTTTTGGCGGCCTGCACTACCGGAAGGAGATTTACAAGTACAAGGAGAACCACGACAACAGCAAATACCTGAAGGAGTCCACCGCGATGGATATTCCGAAGCACAACAAGGAAACGGAGCGGTTTATCCTGGAGAACCCGGAGGTGACTTCGGAGGCGGAATGCAAAATCGAGTGGGTGCAGGTGATGCAACCGGACCACGTGCGGCATTTCGAGAACCACCACGGACTGCAGACCATCGATGAGGAAGCGGACGTCTACGGTTTCGGTACGAGCGGGCGTGGCGGAGGCCCGGGAAGGCGGTACGGTTCGGGGGAGCTTGAAATCACGGACAGTACCAGCCTTGATGATATCGAAATGAACAATCCCCCCTCGTCCCCATATCAAAACGCAGATCTTTGTTGCGGAATTTGTGTGCACAATTCAAATGCAAATTTGTCTTGCAATAGAGCACTGCACGCAGATCGTCAGCCTAGGTAGGACCACCTGGAGCCTTCTGGTGCAGGCGCATACATAGCATGGCAAACGTCTGCCCTGTACGTTTTACAGTATTACTTACAAATTAGGGCGGAAAAATCGGCAAATATCATCATTTTCGCAAGCGCGCTTTTTGGGGGGGTAAAAATATTCTGGCTGTAAGGGGTGTAGCTACTGCTTTTTTTCCTGTTGGCCATTTAGATGTTGGCGCCGCACTTCGGTGTTACGGTCCGCCATCCGGCCCTCCCCTTTTTCCAATAAAACCGCCGCACTTTCTTGAAGCTCCACCCGCCTGCGGCCCTCTGGCGCGGGATGCCGCGCCCCATGTCCCGCATTCAATTCCGGACGCGCTCACATATCTTCTCATCCCCCCCCTCCGACCGGATATGGAGAAGGCGGACGCGCCAGCAGTCGAGTGCTTCCGGGGGGGTGCCGAAGGGGGGGGGTAAGGGTCGGCTTGGGCTGCCTCTGGGCTACCTTTTTTGGGCACGCAAAATCGGCAGTTTCCAATGGGGATTAGGGGGTCGGCATAGGCTACCCCAAAGCTGCCTGAAGGGGGTGCCCGGAAGGGGTGTCCGGGAGGGGCAAAAATGCACCCCCCTGACCACCCCCCCTGGCCGGGCCTCCTTCTCCGGGCGAAGGGCCTCGTCGAGCCCCGGTCAGGGAGGCGGCCCGGCCACTGTTCGAAGAGCGGGTCCACGACACAGCGTCCGGCCATTTGGGCGACAACGCACAGAACGAAGGCACTGTGGCGTGCTTCTGGTCTTTGTGTTGCGGCATCTCCAAAGCTCAGCTATCATGTTTCCTGTGGAAAAGATGAAGGGACACGCGAGGCGTGTCGGCTTCCAAGATGTTGCGCCCCCAACAAAAAGCCTATTTTTACCCCCCAAACAAGTGCGCTTGCAAAAATGATGATATTTGCCGATTTTTCCGCCCTAAACAAATCGCCGGCGGCATGGCGCGGGGGCCTCTCTGAGCCTTTCTTCTTCTGAGACAGACAGGATTTGTGGCCACAGATCTGCACCGCAAATCATCAGACGGATACGCTTTCAATATGGGGAGCAGGGGGGATTTTTCCTTGCAATAGATTACTACATGGGCGGCGGGGGGTCTGGCGGGTTCATCTCCTACGGCAATGGGCTTCAGGTGTACAAACCTCCCTCCATGTTCCAGTCCACGAAAATGCAGATCGCGAAGTCTTATCGCTTGAAAACAAAGAAACTAGTCGTAGTCATGATACAATAAAATCGCATAATTCTTGCACGACGTCGCATAATGTGCTAGTTTCGTACTTCTTACCGGTTCAACCGAAATCGAAATCAGCACAAAAACTTTTAGTTTTGGGTTTCGTTTGGAATTTTTAATGAATGTAGTCGTGATGGACACACAGTTGATGCGCAGCATGCTACCATAAATGTAGTTTCCCTGTGTCCATACATCGCAACGGGACGCTTACATCGACGCCCGGCGGTTCCAGCAAGCCGATTTTGGCGTGGACAAGCACGTGGTGCTGGGCAAGAACCAGAAAGGCGTCGACTTGAAAAACAGCAAGCCCGCGAGCCTGTTGATCTGGTACGAGGGGCAGAAAACCATCCCCCTGCTGGAGCGCGTCGACAATTGGCACCTGTTTCTGGACGAGTCGATGAGTCAGGACCGGGACCACGGTGGTAGTAGCACGCGGGCCGGTGGCGCGCAGGCAACTTCGTCGGCGACCGCGACGAGCTTGTTGGCGAACAACAGCAAGAAGCAACTGACCAACAACTTCCACGATGTGACGCAGCCGATCAAAAACTGCGTGACGCACCTCAACGAGTGCCTGCGGTTGGCGAAGGAGGGGAAATCCCAGTCGAAAAAGACGAACGAGAAGCAGGAAAAGGAGACTGGGGAAAAGGACGAGGGGTACGAGGAACTCCTCGAGTTTTACGGCGATTTGACGGGCGCTTTGGAAGATGCGGTGAAGACTCAGACCAACAGCGCTATGGACATGGTAAGGGTGCATCTGGACATCAACTGAACTACACATAAGAAGTGTAGTTCTGCATCTGCAAGAACATCGGAGACAATGTTGACAAATGTACTTAGTAATACTCACGAATGCATCAAATGCCGACTTTGGTTGTAACCACAAACTAGCAGCTGCGGTCACGTCAACCTCAGCTACGTTGATTCGAAGCCGCCGCGCAAAGTGTATAAAAGTACAACTAGAGCCAAGGTACAACAGGTGGTCCATGGAGCAATCAATATTGATGTTTCATGATATTGGTGGGTTAGATCTACTAGTTTTAGATGATGTACACGAATCAAAATGGTGGACGACACTGCCACTTTTTGCGTTTCTTCTGCATGGATCTTTTCCCGCTAGTAGACGAAGGGCTGGAATAAATAAGATCGATGACCAACACTCGTTTGCGAAACAGAGTCGGTGGCTTTCTCCGGTAGTTTTTCCACCGAAGTAGAAGCAACAACCAAAAATGTTTGTCATGGTATAAAAATGCGCCTCGTTTTTGTTTTAGTATTCGCACGGACGACAGTGGTCGTAGCGGTAGCACAAAATAACCCAGACTACGACAAGTTTGTAAAAGTTCTTAGAAGCAACTTTTTGTAAACGTCGAGGTGTAGTAGATGAACTGAAAATTTACAAAAATTTTTTAGGATTTCTTAGTGTGTTTGAAAATAAACTCAATCAGGAAACAACAACAAGCTGGTCTCTACTGTACAGCTGTTTCCTGCAGCGCAGCTGTGATTGTTGCTTGGACTCGCATCTTACGTAAACATTTTCAACAGCACATGGAACTTTCGACCTCTCACGATTTTTTTAAAGATGAAAAAAAAACCTGAACAAAAATATTGGTCGTGCTGCTGGTGTTTCACCAAGTTTAGGCTCCTGTTTCGTGCTTGTCTTCGCAGAAAAAGAGGCGGAAATGAAAATTCCTTGGCATTGTTCTATTTTTCGCGACTTATCACGAAAAATCTGCGGCGTGTGAACATTTTCAATTTCCACTTTTCCACCTTCCGGAGTCAATGTTTCTTGACCGCCGGCCGAGATCCACGTAGGCTACGTTATTACAGAACGTCCGGGTCTCTTCTGACCATTTGGTTGTAAGATTTAGATTTTCATTTTGGTTGTACACAAGACAAGGTAACAACAGAACGAGCACGATACACCAGTTTTGAGCTGCTGTTGAATTGGCTTCCTTCTGTACAACATCCTGACGGCACTGACCGTTCTCAGCGAATCCTCTTCAGCTCGAGGTCAACAAGGCGAAGATCCTGAGATGTTTCGCGTCTCTGGGTGAACGGCTGGAGCTGGACGCATGAAGTACTTCATCACAATGTATCAACTTTACTACTTATTGAAAATAAACTTGCGCGCGAGCAGGACGAAGTAGAAGTTCATGACTACGATGTTGGTTCAGGTCTTCAACCAGGCTCCTCGGCCAAGAACTGAAAGATTTGCGTCAAGTCATCTGACACTTTTGGTAAAAACATGTATATTTCCATCCAAGTAGATTTACAACTGCAGAAGGACGTACTAGTACTTGTAATAGGTCGTGGCAGGAGGAGCTCCTGATAAAACTACGAAGATCTCCACTACTTCTGGCAGCAAATTCGTTTTGTGGCGAAGATGAAGAAGTAGAAGAAAGGAAGTAAATCTCTGAAAGACAAAGACTTCTATCTGAGATTTCCGCTCATTCATCAGTCTCGGGAAATCAAATCACAGTAGAAAAGGCTATGAGTAGAGTGAGCAAGTAGAATGCCCGAAGACAACCCGACCCCCGCTGCCAAGCGGCTTCGGCCTCTGCCGCAAGGTCCCGCAAGTCAGAACATGAGCAGTAACCCGTTCGGCCTGACGATTACTAAGCCGCCGATCGCTAAGCTGCCGATCGCTAAGCCGCTGATCGCTAAGCCGCCGATCCTCGCTAAGCCGCCGATCGCCCCCTTCGACCGGGACGCGTTTGCAGCTGCAAACAAGCGTTTGAGCGAGGCGCACAAGAGCGAGGCGAACAAAATCAAGCCCAAGCCAGAGCGGGCCGACCAGCCCAAGCCCGCCTCGCACGGACTCCCGTTGACGGCCGCAGCGCTGAAGGCCCTCGACCTGGCCAACTCGAACAAACTGCCAGCGGTACTAAATAAGGAGCCGGTGTTGAAAAAGCGGAAGTGCCGGGTAGATGTCAAAGAGTTTCGGAGCATCGAAGTGGACGAGACTGAGAATCCTCTAGCCGGGAGCTATGCATTGGAAGTACATGTTGTACACTGTCTGGGCCCGAAGAATTGTGGTGCAGAATGTGAGTATAATAATTACGTGACGCCAAGTAGATCACCTGTATTTCATGAAGAGGGTGGGCCAGCTTTCTTGTGCTTGTCGCACTGGAACGAAGGGAGTTGCAATGCGAAACACGAAAGAATCGGAATTCGCAATAAGACCCGACAAACTTGTGTTGCGTTTATGCCGAACAGAAGCCCGCTTAGCATGACAAATCGCGTACTTTTATCCAGACCCAGAAAGATTTGCAATGCATAGAGGCGTGACAGAGCCGAAGACGGCGCTGGAAGTGAAGTATCATACAGAAAAAAGTAGGCAGGGCACATTCCTATAAATGCAAAAAATAAATAACAAAAAATCTAGCATGGGCGAGCCCATCGCACGCTGTTTAAGTTTATTCGGATCCGCAGTGCAGATTTTTGTTTTTCTGTGTGTTCATCTTTTTTCCATTTTTACAAATATGCGCTACCTGCTGTCTTTTTCTGTGGGACAAGAAGCTCGGGAAACTGCGCGCAGGAGACCTATACGCATTGGAACCATGTCTGGGTAGTCTGGCAATAATTGAGTGCGAACTTGTGATGCGGGTGAACCAGGAATAAAATCTGTTTTGCATGAGGAGCTGCAAGAAATGCTTGGTTATAATTCTTGGCCACGATGAAAATTGATTCCTCATTGAGAACGAAGGCTCAAGGCTCAGTTTGCCTTCCAGACTTGTCTGGAGGTAGTCGGGTCTGCACGAAGGAGCGCAGCAGGGTAGTGGATGGCGGACGTCGATGGTGGTTCGAAAACGCTTCGCACCCCGCCCCGATGCAGAGCCTGTAGCCAAGGGGGGCGCGCCTCGAGTTCGCCTGCCAGATTTTGAGCCGGGCCAGATCCTGGACGCGCGCGGCGCCGTGGTGTTGGCGAGGCCGGGGCCGGGCCCACGCCTGCCCCCCCTCTTGGTGATCTATTTAGCCGACGCGATAGAGCGGCCCGGCGCGGACGCCGGGAGCGGAGTGCCCGCCTGATATGCGGCGCGTGATCTGGTTGCCGATGCAGATCAAACAAGACCGCGGGAGCTTCCAGGAAAGCGAGGGGGCAGGGCGCGCGGGGCATTTGCGACTCTAGCGGGGATGGGGAGGGCAGGAAACAAGAAATCGGGCAGGGCCCAGCCCGAGAGCTCCAGGCGGGCCCGCCCGAATCCCCCCGCTCCGCTGCTGCTGGCAAGTGTGGGCGGGCCCGCGGGCCCGGCCCCCCTGCTGGCGCCGTAGGGCTGGAACATTGGTTGCGCGCGGCGCGCGCGCCCTTCTGCGATGGGCCGGGCCGGGCCGGCCCCGCGCGGCGCACCGCCCCGGGGCCGGCGGCGCCCTACCGCTCCTACAGGTCCTGGCCCCCTTGGAAGGCCGCAGGCGGCCCTACCTCGGCGGCCCCTCGGACAGAAGGGCGCGCGAGGATGAAGCGGGGCCGGAGGTGGCCATCGCGTTGCCGCTCGAACACGACCGAGGCGCGCCGGCGGAAGCGGCAGAGATATGCGGACCGGAGGGGCCCGTCTCTCGCATCAGCGCCGCCATTTGTTTCTGCGGGTGCGCCCTCCTGCCTTCGTTCTCCCCGCAATCGCGGCGCCAAGGCCCCGGGAGCCTTGTTGCCGAAAGGGGCCGGTGGCGCGCGCGGCCGGCGAGACTCGCCCGGCGCCCTGTTTCCCAGGTGGGCCCGCGCGCGGTTTCCAGGCAGGGCCCCCTTTACTCTGGGTGGAGGGACCCAGGCCGGCCGGTCTTCCTGCCCGCCCCGCGCGCCGGCCCGCCTTCTTACCTTGGCGGCCCGGCGCCCCAATGAATGGGCTCGGCCAGCCAAAGCAACGCCGGCCCGCCACAAATCGGCCCCAGGCAGCCCCGCGCCGACCGCTTTTTTCTTGGCTGGGGCGAGGGCCGGGGGTGCGCGGTTGGTTCGTTGCCTCTCCTTTTCGTTGTCAGTCTACGCCTTAGTACCGGCGGCGGGCTTGTTGCGTGCCGCAAACTTCGGTGACGGACTAGCAAGGCTCGCTGCGACGGCCTTTCGCCCTCGTGGTCCGCGGTTGCGCAAATTTGCTACACGCTATTTCGGGCGTTTCCCTATCGCAATCGCTCTTGTTGAGATTCGAACCCAAATTGTCATTGGATGTGTTTTATCCTGCTTTCTGTCGTTATTCAAACTGAGAGCTCTCTAGATCTCTTTTACTACTTGTGCTTGCGCAGCCCTGCGAACAGCATACTACCAATTTTGTGAATCTTGTACATGTTCTCGAATTTATGTTTGTAGCTAAGTCGCGATGGTACGACTTTTACAAGACACTGCAACAAATGCGCAAGTGAGAAGCTCTTGCTTGTAGTTACGCAAAGAATGATGCGAATAGAGAAAGGGCTAAGGTCTAGGGGTAGCAGTACAGCGAAGGGCAGTCTGCTTCTAGCCAAAGTTTTTTGTCAGTTTTATCTGAAAAACTGGTCTGTTTGGCAACGGCGAGAAGTAGAAGAAGCACCACAAGAGTGGCAGGATCAAGTGAGAAGATCTTTTTTGTGTGCCCAGCGTGGGCTGGATCCGATCCTTTTTGCGGCGGCGAAAAAACGGCGTGGGGAAAGAAAGAAACAAGATGGCATCGCATACTGGTCGTCCTTCCTTGATCGAAAACAGGTAAGATAATCATAACAGGATCAAAATGCGGCTTTCGAAATAAATCTATCTAGCGCGACCAGGACATAACTAATAAAGAATATACCGGGACCGAGGAAGCGGTCGCAGCACGACAGCAGTCGGACCGGCCAGACGTGCACCGAGCCCGACGCCAAAGAAGAGGCGTGAGCGGAATCAGATACTTTTACGCGTTTTATCGTGGACGAAGAGGCAAAGCCCACTGCATACGGAACTGCATACGCTCCTACGATCTCGCCTGTCGCAGCCGCCGCAGAATCCCACAGCTGGGGGAGGTGAACCTCGCCGGGGCAGATAGAAGGTCATGAGTAACAGTGTGCGCGACTCTACGCAGAACTAAAACCGCCCAAGAGCACAAGGGCAGCCCCAGCTCAAAAGAATTGCTCATGCGACTCCCTAGGATGAGCACTGACAAGCACGCGCACACCGAGAAAGAAGGTCAGTGGCTCGCAAACAAAGATGCATGGGCGAGCTCCCCCACACAGATTGGGTAGGGTGGGTCGTAGGGGGAAAACCGGGGCAGCTGTCGTGTTGCGGGCGAACGGCAGGACCCATACGTAGTTATCTAGGGCCAGGAACAGAGTAGAACATAATTACGGATTCTTTGCCCTCCGTTTCAATTTTCTTTTACCAACAGCGACGAGTAAAGTTAGCGCAAGCACTAGAGTTAGAAGTACAGAACAAAAATTCCGGCCCCCTAGTAAGAAAAGAATGAAGTGGCAAACAAAACAAAATGGAAGGAGCAGGATAGCGACCTCGGGAAAGAAGCAAATAAAGTACAAAATATCTCTTTTGCTGTATGAGATGCCAGCGGTGTAAGCGCAAAAGGGCACAATGTTACTTCATATTGCTTCTGGTGTATGTAGTGTGGGCGCGGTAAGAGCCGAAAAACGCACTCAGTAATGGAATGATAAGTTTTTCTTAGCAGGATACAAAGCAACAGAGCCTCCACGTAAAAACTAAAAACTTTCTTCAGGTAGCTACGAAGGGAGGCAGAGTGGGAATCTCCTCCAGCAGCAGCGAGGAGGAACCGGGAACGGAGATCCCCCCTGGTAGTGGGGCGAAGGAGTTGAGATCAAATCTCCTCCTCCAAGAGGCAGACGAACGTGGTGGAGAAAGAGGCTAGCCACGGTGCGGGGGCGGTCGGGGACGGCGTCTGAACGTGGTGGCGAAGGAGACTCTCCGCGGTGCAGGGGCGGTCGGTACAGCGTTGACGGGAAGGAGAAACCGGAGAAAAGGAACGACGCGCAGTTTGCGGGGGTACACGGCGTGAAAGAAGCCAAACTGGCTACGAACCGGGGCCGAGAACGAACTGAGAAGTTGAGAGGCGTGACAAGGGAAACAGTTCAGGCGTGCAGTGGACTGACTAAACACTGACCACTACCACTGCACCAACCTGCGCCCTATTCTGACTGACACTACTGAATTGAAATGCTGAAGAAGAGAAAATGATGAATTTAGTATGTAGATTTTTGGCAGCCGAAGTAGGCATAATGAAAAAACAAAGAACACAGGGGGGGGCAGTATCCTGCTCCTCCGGGGTTGTGCGTGTCGATCCTGTCTCACCTTTGAGTAGGGGGAGATCCACAACAGGAGGGGTACAGCAGGAGCCCCAAGGCGCGCAATGGGCTGCGCGCCCGGCAGAGATCGGCGAGTTTCTGGAGGAGGTGGGAGGAATACCGAGGCCAGTGGTGATTTGCAAGGAGGTTCCGATGGAGGCGGCGCCAGCACCTGACGGGGCAGTGGCCGCAAGGTTTCTGCCAAGCAACGACCTGAAGCGCCAAAAGGTCAAGGCGCGCGTGGACAAGGCCCTGGAGTCGTACAGCAAGGTGAAATCGCAGAAGAGGGTGTACATATGCGGATGTGGAAACACGTCCCGAGATCCGGACAAGCACGCGCACCACTTAGAATTTTGTAACAAATGGAACGATAAGAAGGACGAGGTGGGTAGAGTAATAGCAGGTAATGTTTTTGATTTCGACTTCAAGGACGAGGAAGGGGAGCGTGACTATAGAATAAGTGAAATAATACATAAAAACCGAATGCACAGGTCGGCGAATGATGGTAAGTTTGTTTGTGGGGTTTGCAAGGTCATGAACTCAGATTGCGAGAAGGAAGTTTTAGCGCATGCAGAAGTTTGCAGAAGCACAGCGGCCCGACAAGGGAAGTCGGCAAACGTGCCGACACAGTGCCCTGAATGTAGTGCAGAAGTAATAGACCGGATATCGCACATAAAATACATGCATGAGAACGGGGCAACGTCAGACGAGATGCAGAAGCACATAGACGCAGAAAGATATGCCGGCAAAGCGACGAAGTACATAGTCGCAAAGGCGAAGAGCAGCCGCCCGCCCATCTACGACACGATAGGGGTCGCCACCTGGAACATGCAGAGCGCGCACACCTTGAACAAGAACAAGCAGGGCAACCTCACCAGGGAGGAGGCCGCCCGCCTTCTAACTGCAACTGACGAGTTGATGCTGTTCCTGGACCAGCATCCTCACATCCGTATCATCCACCTCAGCGAGACGCACGTGGCCAGCCTTGCCGGTGACAAGAGCAGGCTGATCGAGAAGGCACGCCGGCGCGGCTTCCACGTCGTCCTCTGTCCTACCGATGCCGCAACGAATGTGAAGAGCTCGATGCTGCTGCTAGGAGAGGAGCTAGGGCTGCCTGAGATCGGAATGTGCGAGTCCATCAACAACGACGAGCAAATAGTAACAACAGCAAGGCTGCTAGGCCACCCAGTAATGGTCGGAGGGGTGTACAGCCCCCCAGCCAACTTCTCCTCGTCCTCTCTTCCGCTTCACCCAGAGATGGCGTTGCCTATTATAGTCATGGGTGACTTGAACGCGCGGCACCGGGATTGGGAGCCCACAGGTTCAAATTTAAACTTTACTTCAAATGCAG
Organism: Amoebophrya sp. A120; assembly: GCA_905178155.1. NCBI lineage: Eukaryota > Dinophyceae > Syndiniales > Amoebophryaceae > Amoebophrya > Amoebophrya sp. A120. The sequence goes on along the minus strand of CAJINV010000003.1, from coordinate 11,705,166 downwards.
CAGGTACAAAGGTCGCGAGCCTACTGGGGCCGAGCGAGGAGCACGATGGGAACTGGCAGCAGGCCAACGTGCAACGCCTGCCCACCCGACACGAGAACGGCTCCTTCACATCGCCGGACATGATTATGTTTGAGTCTAGATTTTTCAGTAGCGAGAATACAGCAGTGCACAAGATGAATGCGAGCGACCATGATATGTTATCCTCCACGCTGCGGCTGAAGGACAACTTTCTGGAGCTCTGTGACTGGGAATTCAGCGCCCCCCTAGAGTTTGAGCAGGAAGAACGAGTAAAGTATTTGTTTGAAGAAACCACAGAAGAACAGTGGAAGGCATATGCAGAAGAAGCTGATAAGAAAGTAAAAGAACTTTTTGTGATGCCAGAAAAGATGTGTGATGCGGGCGCTGGTACAGGCATGGACTATTGGACAGAAGGTCTGCGAAGACCTGAGGACTGGCAGCCAAATAGGCAGATGAGCACAGCAAAGGCAGACGAATGCCTGACAAAAATTAGGCATGCAATACATGGCGCGGCCCTGGAAACTCTGAAGTACATAGGCAGGAAAAAGGGCAAGAAAGCAGGCAAGAACGTAGAGAGTAAAACAGGCACAAACAAACGGCCCGCGGGGAAAGCCCCCCCCACTGCACCTGCGCCTGCGGTCGACGAGGAGGTGGCCGCCGTCGTGAAGGACCTGGATTGGCAGGGGGTTAAGGAGCGGAAGGGTGCGAACCGGTGGTCGACGGGGTTTCCGAAAGTCATGGTGCGGGGGGACTTCGAGTCTCGCCGGAAATATCTACTTCGCACTACAGGCATCGAGGCCAAGTCCTTGGACGAAGCGAACAAGATTTTGAAGGCCAAGAAGGTGAACGACGTGCCCACAGAGGAGGAGGCCACGCGAGTCCCCTCCGAAATCTGTCGAATAATAAAAAACTTTTTCAGAAGTAAACCATTCAAGGTATACGAAGAGTTCGAAACACGGCCCGCATCCAAGGACGAGGTAGAACGGGCCTGGACGGTAGCAGAGCAGGACTACTTGAAGGAGAAGGCGGAGAAAGATGGCGGCAGCGCCTGGCCGTTGAGTTTCTTGGAAGTAGAGGCGGCAATAAGGAAACTGCAACCGGGGCGCACCCCCGGCCACTGTCTCACCACGCATGAGATGGTGCGAAATGCGGGGCCGCTTCTACGCTGGGCTCTCTTTCAATGTTTTGAAGCATACGTCTATCATGCATCATATCCGGCTCAAGGACGCTTGATCTCGATGGCCGCAGTGCCGAAAGTGGCAGGAGGCTGCTACACGGAAATGTTAATGCGTCCCGTATCACTGTGCAGTGTGTATAGCAAGATCTTAGACAATATTTATGACAGGCGCCAGAGCCTTTGGCTGGATGGCCACCGGTGGGAGGGCTCGGAGTACAAGGGTCTTGGCCCGAAGGTTCAGCCGGCTTTCAGCAACGCATATCGGCAAGCACATGGGAAGGAATTCTCCACGGCGGTGATTGTGGATGGGATTTTTGGGGAGGTAAGCTGTAAGGTAGTTCTGAATGACTGTTGTTCTGGTTTTGATATCGTCTGCCACGTGGAGACTTTAGGAGCACTGAAGGCCAAGGTTTGCCCAGCACAACAATGTGCGGCAATTGCTGGCTTCATGAAGTGGAGAAAAATAAAACTACCGGGAGGGAAGGAGTACGCTCTGTGGGTCGGCAAACCGCAGGGCTCTCCGCTTTCCGGGTCTGTATGGAACGGATACACGATCGACTTGATCATGGAGGTGCTCGAACTGCAAGCAATACGCGTACTCAGTGCGTACTCGGACGATATCACGGTCGTCGCCAAAAACACGCCTGAAGGTGAGCAGGTGCCCAGCATGATGAAAAAGATCGGCCTCACGAAGAAGATATTTTTTGACGAGCTCAAACACAAGCAGATCGAGTACGATAGCAGCAAGCCGAACCAAAAATCCAGAGCGGGAAAGGGGAAGAGCCTGGGCTGCATCTACGACGGAGCATACACCTTCCGCTCGCACGCGGACGAAGTTCAAAAGAAAATTATGCATGAGTTCCGCTTTTTGCAGTCAGAACGAGGACAAAGCATCAAGCAAAAGATAATGCTCATGAACGCATTTGCATTCCCTGCGATCACGTCGATCTCAGTCGTGCCGTTTCCTTTTTTCACGACTTCAGCAAAGAAAGAAGTAGCAAAGACATTTGCATCTCAGATAAAACAGCGCCTGAATATCCCGCGGAACTGCAGCAACTTCCTGATGTACAGCGCCACGGGCCTCGCGAGCCCAATCGACAACATTCTGACGGACGCTCTAATGGTGTTTTACAAAGGCGCCGCTCTGGACTTGTGGCCCTTCTACCTAGACGAGGCGGACATTCCGCCCGCGCGGCCATCGCCGGAAATGTCACGGGACGCCGAAGCGTTTCCCCCTGTCCCCCCCGAGTCGGAATCCGCTCCAGTGGTCGCAGCAGCAGGCGAGGGGCAGCACGTTGCTCCCCAGACACAGGAGGAGAGCGAGATCGAGCCGGACGAGCTTCCAGACATTTTTGCAACGTGGGACTTGGAGGACCCGATATGCGCAACTACAACACACGAAAACCCGCTCTGGGGGCGGTGCAACGAAGCCTGGTCATGCAGAATGAATAGAATAGCACTGAGTGAGGAATATCGTGACTTAGCACAAGCAGCAAAAAGTTTACAGGTAGGGCGGCAGTACTGGAGGGGTGTGAACAGGATCACGGTGCTGCCGATGCGTCAGGTCGCCGCAGACTTCGATGTAGCAGATCCCGGCAGGCTGGGAGATCGTGAGGAGAAGGATAAGGTAAGGCTACATATCTCGCAAATGAACGAACAGGTAACGCGCTCCCTATTGCGCGAGAAGCGGACCGTGGTGTCGTACACAGACGGGGGAGCAAAGTTCGAACGAGGGAGCGGGGGCGGTGCCTCTTGGCACTGCACTGCACAGCAGGGGCGACGCCCTGCGCCGATCGTGGTAAGTTGTTGCTGCATTGAGTCAGAAATAGGTGATCCAGAGGAGACGACTGACCCGGACTCGTTTGACGGGGAGTGCTACGGCCTGCTGAACCACATCAAAACGTTACGGGCCCACTCAGATCCGCAGTGGCTGAAGACAATAACCAAGCACGTCTTCTTCATTGACAACAACGGGCTCCTGCAGGCAGTGAAGGCTTTCCGGGACCGGAGTAATATCATGATCATCAAGCTCGTGCGAGAGCTAGAAGAGCTAGAAAAAGTTTCCGCGCCAGGGTGTGAGTTCATCTTTAGGTGGACGCCCTCACATCTGGCGAACTACTATAATGATTTTGCAGACGCGATGGCTACAAGAGGCTTAGACCACAACAAGGGAAAAGAACTACAGAGGCCCTTCTACAAAAAGGACACAACAGTGAACCTGCTCCGCCGGCTAGTACAGGAAAGAACGAAAAACAAGTTTCTAGGCAGCACAAAATGTCACCCATACTTGAAGCGACGAGCATTTTGCATGCGGGAATACAAAACAGAAGAAAAACGTCCGCAGTATCTAGATACTATTATGTTTGCATTATGGATGGGGACAGGGAAAAAAGGATTCCTAGGAATGGGAAAGCTCGAACACAACACAAGGAGGCCACATCTAACAGGCATGAAATGCCCATACTGTGACAAGAAAGTTCTGCCAACGACCGACCACCTTTTGTATGAATGCCAGCAAGCAGATTTTGTAGAAGCAAGAGAGAAATGCTTCGGCCTGCCAAAAATAACAAGTATGAAACAGCGATGCGAAATTCTAAAAAGCACTCAAATGACACGCAAAATACTGACCTATCTTGACATGACATCTGAAAACCGACCGGGCATACTACCAGAATCGCTACGCAAAGCGATCCAGGAGAACGCGCAGCGGGACACATCGGAGCAGCCGAAAGAAGAAAGGGAGCAGTTGAAATTGGACTCGGTCGTGCCGAATGACACGGCGCTAGTGAAGCTAGTGCCGTGGGTGGACATGGTCTAGGAGGAGGAGGTGAATCAAGGCGGGCGCGCCCGCAACAAGTGCAACCAGAAAATGTGCGACGGTTTGCCGGTCTGGCGAAAAAGGCGACACAGAACTACGAAACTCGGAGCGACTTGCAGCAGACGAAGAAGCACCCCGGTGTTGGGGCAGTCGGGGAAGGTACTTCCCCACCGAAGTTCGCAAAGATGCGCAGGTTTCCCGGACCGAAGTAAAGAGTACGGAGTAGTATAGTCACTTGATCGCGCTAGATATTTTATGTACGTGTAGTCTTCCAGTAGTACTCCTCCCAGTAGGTTTCTTTCAGTTATGATCAGTCATTCAGGACACGCGCAAACATCTTTCACACCATAGCAGTTCATGTTCACACCGAAGAAATAAAAATATAAAAACAAAAAACGAAACAGATACACCTCAGTAAAAAGCTCCAACATAGCAGCGAGCAGGAAGGAGAAAGTGCGTCACGCGAGCGGGGTGCGTAGGGTGTTGGTGCGGGAGGAGCGGAACTACGCATTCCCAATCACACTGGTGACGCACGGCATCCGGGATGGCCGCAGCAGGAGTACGAACACACAGAGAAGTTTTCCGTCTGAGTTTCCACACCGAAAAGTACGAAGACGCCAAATACGGGCACCATCGTCAAAGAAGAAAAGGACAAAAATCGCAAAGAAGAGTACAGTTGATGCCCACTCAAAATTTCTAGGTCCCGTCGCGTAAAAATAGAGCGCAAGAAAAAAAAATTTAGAAAGAAGTACTACACGGAAGCGCAGCACCCAAAACACAAAGCAGGTCGTGGCAGACGCAGCCCGCGTAAGACTTCTACTAGGGGAGCGGCTCCTGCGTCTGTCCGGGGGAGGCGCCACATCTGTTCTTTCGTAGTTTCGTTATGAGTACTTCGTGTCCTGAGAGGAAAATAAACCGGAAAACACTCTTGCTGGTTGCAAAACCAAGTGCAACCTATGCCGATGGCCCCGGCCGGGCGCAGGTAGAACTCTTTGTACTCGTTCACCACAACAGCGGGGGGATCGACGAACCCTCGCTGCGGGCTTCAGCCTACAGGTAACTCTGTTGCGGTTGCCCCTCATTACTACGTCCTCGCGCAGTGGCTCACATCCTCTCGTCGAACAGGTGTGGCGTCTGGGCACTCCGGGTACGGGCCTTAGGTCACCAACCGGTTGTCGCTCCAGCGCCACAAGTCCAAAACTCTCCGGTAAAAGCGTCCAGATATAAACAGGTCCAGAGAGCCACTGAGCATGCAGCAGCTGGATCGAGTGGGGTGATCGCAGTACAGACTCGGGGACGGGCCTTGAGCGGAGAAAAGAAGACAGCGTGGCACTGAAGTCCTAGGTTTTGTACACCTAGCAGGGCTATTTGTTCACGGGTGGCACTGAAGTCCTAGGTTTAGTACACCTGGCAGGGCTATTTGTCCACCATTTACAACTCTATCTCCAGCTCGGCTAGTCGTCCTCAGAAACATGTCCTATGGTTAGCTTAAAGAGAGAGTAGCTTAGTAGTTAGAAGCTGACTATAGAGGTGTCCTCCTCCTCCTCATTGAGAACGAACATTGCCAAGGCCTGGCAGAACTTGTGATCCCTGTATTCTTGTTTTCGTGAGGCATAGAAATAATCTGGCATGTTGAGAATAAACTTCTGTGTCTGCTGCACTGAGTTCCAGAGCGACACCCAGATGCGTTTGCAATGCATCAACTGGCACGCGAGGGCGAGAATATGAATTTTTTGTACTTGTGCCGCAAGTTCACCCAGAAGCGGCGCGATCTGCCGCCTTTGCCGGACGATTCTGCGGGGGACGTATCCTGGGCAAAAGTACAAAATAGCGTTCATCTCGCACAAGAAATTGTAGTCCCGCTTGTTGACAATGATTCAAAGGTCTGCTTTTCTACCTGAGCCTGCATGAGGAGAAGGTTGAGTTTTCCTTCTGTGAGACCTACTTTGGGACGAGGCAATTCATTTTGATTTTCGTATTAAAGTATAAACGATACTTTTTCTTTTGCAATGCATACAACGATAAGGAGCACAGCGACGATAGCGAATCTGATGACGAAGGAAAGAAGAAAACGTCAAACAGCGGTGCCAACGACAAAGCAGCGGCCGGGAAGAAACGAGAGGACATGGTGCATCCGCCGCACCGGGGAAACGAAGACCGTATTTTTTCAACTCGCGGCTCTTTCAATGCGGTAGGGGACGAAAAAAGGATCGACCTCTTCATCTCGGGCGTCTGTGACGGCCACGACGGCGCGCAGGCCGCGACCACGGTGGCCGAATTCTTCCCGAACTTGGTCTTGCACGACTTTCGAACACGTGCCAGCAAGCCGGCCGAGGCCATGAAGAAAGCCGCCGAGCAGTGCGAATTCACGCTGTGGCAAGAAAAAATTTCGTCCGGCACCTGCATGAACGCGGTGCTGTGCTGGGGCCGCTACATGTATTGCGCCCAGGTCGGGGACTGCGACGCCAAGTACGTGCCCGTGAGTGACTGCACCTCCACGCGGGCGCGGGGGAACCGGAAGAAGTTGCGGCTCGGCCGCCTGAATCACTTGTCCCTGGAGCAGTCCTATCAACTGTAAAAATGTCTGGGTCTGGAAGAGTCATGCTGTTTCTGCATGACACAGAAGGTCCGTCATGGAAGCTCTAGCATCACAGGTTTCGAGAAGCTTCCGCAATGCCGAACCCGCATGACAAATCCCCCCTTTTGGTGACAGAAAGTGAGCAGCTTTTGCTACCTATGCATGAGAGATTTTTGTGTGTTCTGAAATGCGCATCACAAGTTGCATTCTTCCAGACCCAGACATTTTTACACTTCATAAGTCCTGCCGGTGCCCGGCCGAGCGCGTGCGGATGGAGCGGTCTGGGATCGCAGACATCGACGGGCTATCAAATGCAAATATGTCTGGGTCTGGAAGGTTGCAACTTGTGATGCTGCCTTTGGATTCTACACCGAATTTCTATTGCGTGACCAGCAAAAGAGGCCCACTTTTTGCTACACGGAGAAGCGGGCATCTCTCATGCAGTACAGGCATCACAAAGCCCTCAACAAATCTGTGATACTAGGGCATGCATCACAGACGTTATGGCTCATGCAAAATGTGCATGACAAGCGCTGCTTTTTTCCAGACCCAGACATATTTGCAGTTCATACGGGCCGCCACACAACGGGCGGCTGGGCGGACTGCAGCCCACCCGGTCGATTGGCGACTACGACGCGAAAAGTCTGCCGCGCGTCAACGGCGCGCTCATCTACGACCCGGAAACTCGGTGCATCGACCTGTTCCAAGAGGTATGAAACGCAAATAGCTTCGATCTGGCTCTGGGCTACTGGAACATTGCGGAGGTTTGTGATACTGCTTCTGCATGTTGATTGCTGAGCCGGAAGGTGTGGAATTATTTGTCGAACAACCGTAAGTCGCACTAGTAGCATCACAAGTTGTAAAGTATGAGCACTGCTTCTTCTCGAGCTTCTCAATAATGCTTGTTTACTTATCCTGCTTTATGCAAGACAAATTTTTGTGTCGACCAGACCTAGCATCACAAGCTCTACTCAGACTCTTCCCCGACTCAGACCACATATTATTTGCAATGCATACGGGGCAGCGGTGCTCGAGAAGTGTGACTTGGAAAAGGTGGAGCAGTGTTGCGGACTCCTGGTGCAGGGGACGGACGGTAACAAAAGACTGCTCTGCTGTAGATAAGTGGTCGATGATGTGGACGATAATTTCAAGTAGTAGAAAGTATCAAGCCTGATCATGCCATTGGTTTAGTTTCCGTGCAGGTACGTCCGTCAGCTCTCCGAGGTTCTAGTAATGCGGAGTACCACAGCGGGAGGCGGAGGAGATGAACTTGATAAACAGCGATATCAAAATCTGTTTATGTTCCTAATCTGGTAACCAAATGCGTGCGCGCGCGCGCAGAGCGCGCGCCGGCCCACGAAGCCGGCGCGCGCGCTCTGCGCGCTTGCGATATTGCTTAGCAAACGCAGCGCGAAGGCAGTTGCCGTTACCATATAGGGCAACCGCCGGGAGGCGTGAAGGTCAGGGAAAT